>ML816768.1:0-14395 GCA_009831015.1 Picea engelmannii | reverse complement strand
CCATCGGTGTATTCTTGCACTGTTTGTCCTTTTCTTAGTTTTAAAGATTGCCATTCAATTAATGCTTTTTCTTTATAACCCAAAGGATAGAATTGTTTCCTAAGTGCAGAAATGAAACTCTTCCATGATGGAAATACATTACCACAGGTTGTGTTCCCTTTTGCATCTTTCTTTGCCACCAGATGAGAGTTGTACCTGCAAGTCTCAAAGATGCCAACTTGATTTGTGTGGCCTCATCCTTGATCTGTTGCACACTACAATATACCTCCATATGCCTGATCCAATTGTCAAGTTTTTCTGCATTTACTTCACCATCATATATGGGCAACTCAAATTTGACATCAAGTTTTAACAATGGCATTTCATTTTTATTCTTATGAACATTTTTCTTTCCACTAGATTTAGAACTTGAACTTGAAGAAGAAGGAGAAGAAGGAGGTGTTGATGGAGGTGAAAGTGGAATCTTAGGATGGTCCTCTTCCCCTTCACTTTTTCCCTTTGAAGATTCACCCAAAACTGGTCTCTTTCGTTCCAAGTAATCCTCGTACAAAACTTTCACCATCTCCGACATAGCAAGGAATGTTTTCCGAAACTCTTTCTCGTCCTGAGAAATCCCTTCTTTCGATGCCATCTTCTCGATGTGAGAAGCTCTTTTTCTCAATCCAATTAATGGATTCTCTGCAACAATCTCACCTTCACCACGCTGTAGCTTTTCCCTGGTTAACATGCAAAACTCAAATCCAAACGTCAACTAGCTCTGATACCACTTGATCCGTAGGATCTTTTAATGATTATGGTTGAGTTTTAATTTTGCATGTGTTAATTAACCATTTGAGAAACTTAATGAAAGAATGAGGAAATAAGAGGAATTATGACATCCATATACACATATGCAGATCTGAAATGAAGTAATAAACAGCAAACCATAACACGAGGATTGATAACGGAGTTCGGCACAACGTTGCCTACGTCTCTGGGCCTTTGTCTCTGTGGGGGAGGCTTCTTTATTTCTGTTCAAAAGCTCAAAATTACATCCCAGCAGTGCCAATTGGCTACAATACTGATCTATTCATGTTCTTCCATATCTCAAGAACCCAACAAAGAAAACGGCACGCAAAACGGATGTCCGGAGCTCCCAGAAATGGCCCACAAGCGTCTGCTCCTCAATAGCTTCCCTACATAAAAATGGCTTTGGCTTGGCTTCCCTTCAGCATAACTCTGCTTTGACTGTCTTCCATGGCCTCAAACAGGCCTGGTTTATATAGATCTGAAGTTGGTTATCCATCCCCAACTTCCTCCCAAAATTTGGTCTCCAAAAATGTCCAATATCTCCCAAAAATGAAGAAAATCCATTAAAAACAGGCTCAATGTCAAATAAAATCCCAAACTATAGCAAAAAAAACCATTTGGTATAAAAATATGGGCGCATCCCCCAAAACGCACGTCCTGGTCATATGGGAGGCGGCCATGTGGTCGGGCGCTTCACTGGTTGCGTACTGGCCCCCCTCTGCTGGCTCCTGGTCATCGGGCGTGTGGATAGAACCGCGAGCTAACTGCCATAACCGCACGCCCAAATTAGTGGATAGGTCCTGGTCCTATGGGATCCACCTAGGATCCGAGGGCTAGTCCCTATCACATACACCGCCACTGTGTTAAACCTCCACGCTCGTGGTCATGTGGGGTATGAAATATACCGTGGTTGTCCGGTCGTATGTCAGTGCCGAGGGCTGGGGCTAAGCCCCAGCCCTTTCCTCCACCGAATAAAACATCAATCAAACATAAATAACAACTTCACCGTATGACTAACAAGGAACATCCGTGGGGCAGGCGGTTAGCCCAGCCCTGCCAGTCCACAACCCAAAGGAAGGTCGGGGGTTCGACCCCGGTGAAACCATAAAATTTTATACAAAACCACGAACCAACCATAGGGTGCCATGTGGCAGCCCATGACTGGGCCACGTGGCACATCAAAACCCAACCAAAAATTGCCAAGTGTCGAATGCCGGATGGTCCATGTCACCTGCCACGTTCCCTGCCACCGTACCTGCCCAGTCACCTGCTGATGCCATTCTGTGCCACGTGTCACCCTTACAGTGGTGACATGTGTCACCCATAGATTGGTCCAGTTGTCTATCGTACGCCACATCACCTGCCATGTGTCATATCCAATAGATGTCACGTCATTTGTACGGCCATACGACCTATACAGTCAGCATGCCACGTGGCACTGTACGGACTATACAGTCATCCACTTTTTTGCTTGTTTGGGTTTTCGGACAGAACGCAATATCTTTCGCATACGAAGCCCGTTTGATGAAGTAAATATATGGCCGGAATGCGGAAGACGAGACGGATGCAATGGCACTAGTTTCATTGGATTCCGAGCACTTTCATTTTTGAGCCTTTTTTAGCCCTGTCAAGCTTCTGGATCTGATTCTGGATCACCCAGATCCCCACTCATTCCTAGACTGCAAACATCTGAGTATTGCAGTCACCCATAAATCTATCTCAGGTGAGACTGTGTTGTGTGCACTGTGCACAACGTTGCCTTCTGGTTTACCAGGAGGGACAGTAGTTTTAGAGGGATCTAACCCAACATAAATTAAAGTGGGAAATGTTGTATCGGTAACCTGCTTTCCATCTACCCTAAGCCCCTAGAAACCCTAGGTTTATTACAATGGAATATGATGATAACCACTCAAGTGATCTTGTGGAAATAAGGCAAACAATGGATGCATACCTTTTCTCGTGCAATTATGTCAAAACAAAATATTGTAAGCCTTCTCCATTGAAGCATGATTATCTATTTGATGAGGCTCATCCCTTTCCTCCCTCCCACGAGTCTTTGTTTCCCAACATTTCATAATTGGAAAAGGATGAGTAATAGGTACCCCACATAGAAGATGTCAAGGAAATTTGTGATGACGATCTTGTTGAAGAAAATACTAAAGAAATTCCTTTCCTTTCTATTGAAGATGATGAGATCGTTGAAGATTTTGTTGTAGAAGGAAATGGAAATGAAGATCCTTCTCATTCTTCCAATGTAAATCAAGATACATTTTAAGATCAAGTATGTGAAGGAGACCTTGATGAAAAATGAATTGAAGTGTTCATCAGTTCTCTGCTGCAAAAAGAAAAGGGTGGATATGTTATAATCCCTTCCAAGATCTTGAGTTTCATGATACATCTTTTAGAAACAAGGAAGAGGAAAGTATAATACAAGAACACTTATTTGATGAAGAGAATCACGACAAAAAGATTGATAATATTGATGCTCTTCTCCATATTGAAAGACAAAAATGGGATACAAGTTGTTTTTATTTTTAAGGGGATCCCATTTATGACATAGATGAAGATGGTTTCAAAGATATGATTGCATATTTATGGTATTGTGGACAACCAAACATAGCCATGGAATGTAAATATGACTTCACTATGCACGAACAACCATGTCATCCCACCAAGGACGTTGATTTACATGTACAAGAAGTGTTTCATGACCAACCGACCCACAGAAGTCCCCAACTCATTACTTTCACATTCAGGGAAATACATATAGTCTAATGGGTTTTTGCATGTTTCATCCATATATGTGATCAAAAGAAGCAAGAAGGGACAACAATATTCTTGTAGGGTTTTATTGGAGATGCATTTTGACCCCCTTTTGCTTGATGGTTTGATGAGTAGCAGTGATGGTTTTCCCTATGCCTACACCAAGAAAAATGATTACATAATCCTTATCCACCTTTGGATTGAAGAATCTTGCAGTAGTACAAGAAAACCTTGGCATGACTTTATTTTTCTTCCACATGATCATGATCGTACTTTAGATTTTGATTGAAGAAAGGTAATGGAGATGTTAGCATTTGCTTACTTGATCCTTGATGTTTCATTATTTGGTTTGTGATCAAGCACAAAGGTAAATTTCAAGGGTTGACATTATGTAGTTCATTCTTTTCATGCTTGGATTTATTTTTATCTCAAGAAAGGGAAAATGCACTTGTGTCTTCCCCTCCCTTGCATTTAACATCCATTTTGTGAGATTTTTTCAGGTCTAAGGCTTTCTGGAATATTTTGGAGTTCTCATGCACTCTCGAGATGAGCACATGTACCCAAGTTGGAGCCATCAGTTACACCCCAGATTCCCTGTAGAGTACCCTGCATTTTTTCATGAGATTTGACCACTCTGATGTGCCCAAAGTGCCATTATGGGATGATTTTGATGTACAAGTTTTGGTTAGAGGTTACCCAAATCCCCTCAGGTGAATGGTCATCGCATGTCCTTTTAGTCTCCATTCTCAAGGGGCTTGGTTTTATTGCTCTAACTGACTACCCCTTTGGAGTTGGTAACTCCCTCTGATGTCGACCATTTATGTCTTGGGTAGGTATGTGAGAATTATGAGGCGAGTCTACTAGGACACGTGATTTATGAGGCCCTATCTATTCAATTATTATTTTTCTATGTAAAAGGTGATTTCATTTTGTAAAGTTTGTCACATCCATGGTTTAGCACACATTACCCACATGGACCATGTCTTTCTTATGTATGTATCATACTTGGACCTTCAAATATTATTCTACACATAATCATCCAATTGCACACTTTTTGAGGCATATTACATATTTTGACGAAATGGTCACCCTCTTTGAGGCATGAACGATCGTTATTTTCATCCGCATGGACATACTCTACACTTGCCATGTGTCAGAAGCCAGAACTTCCCCCTCCTTTGACACCTTTTTAAAGCAATTTAGTCACTAAAGGAGGGAAAACTTCATTTGGGGGCACTTCATGAGAACGTTGGGGATTTTTGGAGCCTAGTTTGATGATGTGGAGGTCACTTCTGTGACTTATCCTGTGATAGGGATCACTTGACACTTACCTTTTGATGTGGATGCACTTTATTATCACCTTGTGATGGCTTGTTGGGAAAATTGGAGAAATTCGTCCACTTTAATAGGATACTTTGGCTTGGGTGAGGTCGTCTTTATTTGAGGTAGATGTTAGAGTTTAATTAGTGGACAAGTATTATTCCTTGCCACCTTTTAAGTGCCTTTTAATCCCTCCCCATGTATGTTCAAGTGTGTTAGGTTAAACTTGACTTGGTGAAAGAGTCAAAGTTGTTAGGTGAACAGTGGTGAAAGCAGTGGGCGAGAATCGAACAGTTAACACGGTGAGCCTACGATGGAAGTTGTTTCCCTCGAGCGTGATGCCCATTAGGTTGTTTGCAAGTTCAACCATGATGCAGATGGGCATTGGGGTCGAAATCCATCCTTCTAGTTTAGGCAATGATGGGTAGCGCTAGATTCGAAGGTTGGTTCTACAGTGGAACTCTCTTCGAATGTCAAGGAGATGAAGGACCTAGGTTATCTTCGTTGAAAGTATTTGTCATCCACTGTGGAAATTTTGTCTTTAAGACCATGATTTCGTAGGTGGAGATGTTCCCAAAGGAGGGCGCTATCTTGGGGTCAAGGAGAATGCATTTCAAATGGACATGTGAAAATGGAGCCAACGGAAATAAGAAAATAACTAGTGAACACAATTGTAATGGAAAAAATATATTATTATAATGAAGTTGAAAATATTTATTGCATTTAAATGAGCATATGAATGTGATACCTGGTCAAGCATGCATACCTATCATAAATACCATTAAAGTCTAGATGTAGACATAGGTGATAGGGGTAGCATGAGGGATTTTCAGATACTCTCATTATAAACTTTGAGGGGATAGGGTCTAAAAGTGAGTAATGCAAACTCACTTGGCTAGATTGGTCAGTTATGGTCAAGGAAAACCCCAAGTCAAGTTTAAAGGGGGAATGTTACATTAAACTTGACTCGGTGAAAGAGTCAAAGTTGTTAGGTAAACAATGGTGGTTTCGGGCACGTGGTTTTGGTAGCCCGTGGTTTTAGAGACCATGGATTGCATGTTATGAAATCCTTTCAAATGTTGGTGATAATCCATTGTAAAGTGCTAGGATGTGAGTGGTGAAGGCTCACTTGGTTGGCTTGGTTGGGTTGGGTCAAGGAATCAATCAATCTATTGGTTGGTTTTTCCCAGTTTGGGTTTTCCATGTTAAATCGTGTGTTATGTGTTGTTTGTTATGTTCTAGTTGATTATTATTATTTTTTCCTTCATTTTTATTATTTCCTTTCAAAGTGGAACATTGTACCAAAAAGGCCAAATCAACTCTCTTAGAAGTTTGATGTCATTCTTGTTGTTGATAATTTTATGGCCCTTTTTTTTACTTGGAGGGTCACTACCGTGATTCATGGAGGTGCCTTGACCTTAGGTATGGATATGGTCAAGATTTGGAGACATATTTCAAGGATTTATGGACATTATTTGAGCATTTTTGGAGCACATTTTAAACATGTAAAACCTCGTTTTATTGTACTTTTTAACTTAGTCTCTGATTTATGTGGATGATACGTCATTTTTTTTATTCCTTAGCCTAATTTTGGGGAATAAAGAATGGAGAGGAGTTGAGAGCCTCACTATAAATATAGGCACTCCTCTCACTCAAATTGTTGTGAATTGTTGGAGATTATTCTTGGAGCCATACTTGGTGTCAATTCTTGGTGCTCTATCATTCTTGGTTATTCTTCTTGGAAAATTTTAAAGACTATGGTGATTATTCAAGATTCTACATAAACTAGAAAGATCGATCCATTGATAAGTTATCAACTACTTGGAGGGAGCATGTCTAGGGTTTGTAGCTCTTCATTTTTCCCTAACACGATTTGGTAAGTGTTTATCTCTTGTATTGATTAGTTATGTGCTCCTTGGCAAGGGTTTCAAGTATTATTTTCAAGTCTTTTGTTGTTCTTGTTGGTGAAGGCTATTTCCTTGGGGAAACCCTTCTTATAGGGCATTGGTTATCATTGTTTGTCTTGATTAGCAAGAGACTACTAGCCTTATGGCCCTAGTTTCTAGTTCTAATCCATAAACGAAGACAACTGATTTTTAGAGTAACATACTTCTTGACCCCATAAGCCCTAGGTGGAGATAAGGCTAAGCCCTAACTGCCAACATTCATCAACCAAAACCCTAAATTTTCAATTATTTATTTATAATACAAAAATATAAAAGCTATAAACCATCAAAATATTTATTTCATTGTCTAAAATAAAACTAACGATTTACTTTTATTTTCTAAACATCTTTATCCAAGGGTTTATGCTAAATTGATGATCTTCTAACCCTAGGAGGAAAATCAACCCTATTGGATTGTACCTCATTGTTTTATCTAACATTCTTGTGCCTAATTTAAGGTTTTTATCAATTCTGGAAATTAATTATAGCAATAAAAATCAGAATTGGTGAAACCCTGGAGCTAGGGTTTCACCCTAAATGGTGAAATCTAATCCTACCCTAGTTTATATTTCATTTTGGAATTGTTTATTAATTTTATATAACACATTCTAACGGTGAAATTCATTTCCAAAGCGGTTCATTGTTGTTATATTTCATTTTGGATATTTTTGGTGAAACACTAGATGGATTCATCACCATTTTTAGCAAGTTTGAGATAATTGCTTGATTATTATTCATTTGCACTTGAAACTTACTATTGTTGGGATTTTTTTGCAAGGTTTATTCACTTCACTACCCGAAGTTCCCAAGATTCATCATTCTAAGTGCTTGAGGCACTTTTCCTCACCCAAAATTTGCAATTTCTACGTTTTTTTATTATCATAAATCAGATTTTAAAATCTTTGAACAACAATAAGCTAGTCCATTTTATAGCATACAATCAAGGTATAACTCAGGTATATCATTGGTTCTTGGTTTATGCAACAATATCTCACTCTTGTGTGGTAAATGATACTTGTTTATTCATTCAAAGGGTGAAATCATAGTGTTGGTTTGTATTTTTTGTTGTAGAATATTTCTTTTTGATCTCAACACTCTTATAGTTAGATCCTAATCCTCTTTATATTCTAGCTTTATTTCCCTGACCCTTGGTTGAATACTCTCAAGGCATTTGGCTACTCAGACACTTGTCTATCTAACGTATATGGAGGTGTGTAGTTGGAAGAACTGGAATACCCCCCTTGGTCTCTAGGAGTTGGCCTAAAGTCAATGGAAGATTGTGCTAAGGTGATAGTGGTGCATTTCCCATATCATGTTATCCCCATAACATCCACCCAAGAGTTGTTAATTTGGGTGGTAAAAAACAACATGGTCACCATTATCAAATGTTCTCAACCATGGACAACCATAGTTAACTATATCCTTTCATGGGAAACCATTGTCAACCATGGTCAAACATTGTCATACATAGTTTACATGGTCAAATGTGGTAAACTATAGTCAACTTGGTCAAACATTGACAATGGTCTACCCTAGTCAACCATGGCCAAACATAGACAATCATGGGAAACCATATTCAAGCATGGTCAAACATAGGCAACCATGGGCAATCATTATCAACCATAGTCAACTATGTTCAACATGGGCAATAGGGTCACCATTGCCAAATTTTCTCAATCATGGTCAACCACGGTCAATTATAGCCTTTCATGGGCAACCATTGTCAAGCATGGTCAAATGTGGTCACACATAGTCTATAGGGTCAAACATGGTCAACCATAGTCAACATGGTCAAATGAGTCTACCATGTTGACCCATATTCATCCATACATTGACCAAGTAAACCAAAGTCAACTATACTCAACCATGGTCAAGCAAATTCAACCATGGTCAACCATAGACAACCATAGACAACCATGCTCACCCATTCTCACAATCAACCGTACTCAACCATGGTGAACCAGCATCAACAATGGACAACCATAGTCAACCATGCTCACCCATTCTCACAGTCAACCATACTCAATCATGGTGAACCAACATCAATAATGGCCAACCATAGTCAACCTTAAACAACTGTAGTCAAACACAACCTTTCATAATCAGGTAAACTCATCCATGGTCAACTAAAGTTAACCTTGGTCAACCATAGTCAACCATACTCTATCATAGTCAAATATAGTTAAATGTGGATTACCATGATCGCCCATAGTCAACCATAATAAACCTTCTTCAACCATAACTTGACCATGGTTGAATAGGGTTGACCATGCACATCAGCCATCAACTAATAGAACCACATTATTAAAAGTGGTTGATATACACAAATCGATGTCATTTTCCACCCTTAAAAAACTAGTGGCATTGTAGTACGCCTAGGAAGGTAATATGGAGTACCTAGGGAGGTACCCAATGGGAATGTGGTTATGTATTATTAGTGGAAGTCATTTAATAAATGAGAATGTGGTCATTCAATGTAAGGTGGACTAGGTCCACTATATTAATAAAGGTCCACTATGGTAGTTAGATGTAATAAATGTGAGAAAGCTCTCTAGAAGGTTCCTAGGAGATAAAGAGAGCTATATAAAGAAGTGTAAGCAATGTAATGAACCACAGTGAAGAATATTGTGAATGTATCAAGCATTGTTTGAGGAGTGTTATCCTTCCTTAAGGATTAATATATGGTGTTGCCCTACCCCAAGGGTTTTGATATAATAAAGTGGTGGCTTTCTATATTGTTCCATATATCTTGTGTGGTGATTGTATTCATATATCTTTGGTACTATTGTAGTATTTTGTATTCAGGTCTTTGGAAGGCCCATAGGGTTTAAACCTGAAGCAATAACACACTACACGTTGGGTTAGTGATGTTGACAAGATTTGAACTTGAATTGATGAGAGGAAAGCAAAGAATCATAATGAAACTTGTCAATGCATGACGTTAAAAGTTACACTTTGGGCATAGGTTAAGTTCACATGCATTGTAGGTATCTCAATGCACACACACACACCACCTACCAGGTTAGCAACATCGACAAGATTTAACCATAAATGGATGAGAGGAAAGCAAAGACTCATAACTAAATCTGCCAATGCATGACTTTAGTCACATTCTCAACGCAAGTTAAGTCCTCATGTAAGGTAGGTATCTATCTCAACACACACACACACATTAGGCTAGTGAAGCCGTACAAGATTTGAACCAAAGACTCATAAACAAAGTGGCCAACATATAACTTTAAAAATCACACTCTAGGTGTAGTTTAAGTCGACATGCACTATAGGTATCTCAACACACATAGGCTTAGCAAAACCAACAATATTTGAACTTGAATTTTATGAGAGGATAAAAAGGAATCATAATCAAATCAACCAATGCATAACACACATACCACACTCTAGGTTAGCAAAGCTAAGAAGATTTGAACTTGAATTGGTCAGAGGAAAGAAAAGACTCGTAACCAAACCTGCTAGCATGTGACTTTAAAAGTCTACTTTGGAGGAAAGTCCAATCCCTTGACCGTATATGTATCTAAACACACACAAAGCATACACTAGGTTAATGATGCAAACAAGATTTGAATGTGAATTAATGAGAGGAAAGCAAAGAGTTAACCATATCCTCTAAGACGTGACTTGAAAAATTACAATCTTGGAATAGGTTAAGAAAAAAATGTAATGTAATGAATAAATATTTTACCTAATACTTCCAAGCATATAACTCAATGAAAGTAGTAATAATAATAATAATTTATTTTTAAGGCCACCGCCAAAGCAAACACCAAATTGGTGTATAAGACCCCTTGTTTGTGGGACAAGAGACCCCCTCCATGCAACGATTTCACCACTAAAATCTACGAAGGTATAGATACCCTACTCCTCTCTATTTGAATGTGAATTCCAAGGAAGAAAAACATCTTCTATTAGATTCAATAAATCTATTAAGTTCAATGAAGTGAAAGAATATCCATTCTACAAAATGCTTAAAACTTGTTCTACCTTCTCGCTTTTTATTTATATATATATTAAAAAAACACAACTTACTTTTAACGTGTAAAACGCCTTTGCATTTAATAGCTTTCGGTTCTCGTGTCCTCATAATTAGTTTCCTCTAACCGAACCGACCACCACATTATTTAGGAAAATAAATCGCCGAAAATCACTGAAAGAAGTTACGCCCAACATGGCATCCGGTTAGGCGAGCTGGACCCGACACGTGGAGGTAAAGGGTTTCTCTTAGGTCCGCCGAGCCCTTACTGTTAGGGTTTCTACGGTCCACGATCGTGCAGGGCATGATGATCGATGGCCCACGTGGCATTCCGCCGCGTCATGCAACATCCCATTGTGCTTGCCGGCGGCGCCGGATCCAGCTAGGGCGCCACTCCCTGAGACGGAGTACCTAGACGCCGTTAGATTCGCTCCGTCATAAAGCATCAAGAAGAAGAAGAAGAAGAAGGTACTGCGCGTGCAAGGTAAAACCGGCTGAGATGCGGATATTTTCCGCGAGGCTGATATTGACAACGTTTTCTTGAAGCGCAGGGAAAGATTTCGGTTTTGTTTTATTAAATGATAGGCATCACCGCCTGCCCGGGGCTCGGATCTGTTAGAGAACTGGAGGCGGCAGAATCGATTATCTCTGCGGCGGATGAATGCTGGGTTTTGTTCGAAATGGGGAACGATTGTCTCTAAAACATGACAGGCGGTGGCGTTTCCGAAAGCGAGAGCACTGACACGGATCAGCAGCTGGTCGACCTCGATCCGAGCTGCCACAGTTCTCCGGCGGACATCAACTGGAGCAGCGGCAGCAGCAGCAGCTGCGACACCTTCGCGGCGGGGTCGGGCAACGTCGGGTCATCGAGCAAGCCCCACAAGGCCAACAACGATGCTGGCTGGGAGGCCATCCGGAGCCTCAGGGCCGAAGCCCCTCTCAGCCTCTCGCATTTCAGGGTAATCCACAAGCTGGGCAGCGGGGACATCGGCAGCGTTTATCTGGCAGAGCTCAAGGGAACGGAATGCTATTTCGCGATCAAGGCAATGGACAAGAAGGCGCTGACGAGTCGGAATAAGCTGATGAGAGCCGAGACGGAGAGGGAGATTTTAGAAACACTGGATCATCCATTCCTGCCGACTCTGTACGCGCATTTGGACGAGCCCCAGCTGTCGTGTCTGGTCATGGAGTTTTGCCCAGGCGGGGACCTTCATGTGCTCAGGCAGCGCCAGCCGGGAAAAAGATTCCGCGACCATGCTGCCAGGTAAAAAATTCGCTTGTGAATTCGCCACTGGGTTCGGAAAAAAATTATGCTAATTTATCTTTGGTTTGCAGGTTCTATGCGTCGGAAGTATTGCTGGCGTTGGAGTATTTGCACATGCTGGGAATCGTATACAGAGATCTAAAGCCTGAGAATGTTCTTGTTCGTGAAGACGGCCATATCATGCTCACCGACTTCGACCTTTCCCTGAAATGTATTGTTCACCCGACGTTACTTCAGAAGTCCAGGGGGTTAGAGTCCCTGTTCGACACTGACTCCGACGACCGGCCAACGCCACCAGGCATGCCGACGCCGTCGTCTATCATTCAGTCATACGTGCTCCCCTGCGGTCACCCGTCCCGCCAGAACAACCCGACCACCGTTTCTTGCCTTCCGGTGTTCCACCATTTCGCCAAAAAGAAATCCAAGCCGCCAAAATTCCATTCCCTTCGCCACGCAGAAAGCTCTGCCTCCGCTGCATCCAATCTGCAGCTCTTGGCCGAGCCGACGGATGCTCGCTCGATGTCGTTCGTGGGCACGCACGAGTACCTGGCGCCGGAGATCATAGCAGGCGACGGCCACGGCAACGCTGTCGACTGGTGGACCCTCGGCATCTTTATCTTCGAGCTTCTCTACGGGCGGACTCCGTTTCGCGGCCCCGACAATGATAAAACCCTCGCCAATGTCGTTGCCCAGGCCCTGCATTTCCCCGACGACGACGACGAAGACGACGAGACGGTGCTCGGCCTTGGTCCCTCCGCCGCCGCCAAGGATCTCATCCGAGGGCTCCTTGTCAAAGACCCCTCAAGGCGCATGGCCTCCTCCAGGGGCGCCTCTGAGATCAAACAGCACGCGTTCTTCCGAGGAATAAACTGGGCGCTCATCCGTTGCTCTATTCCTCCGCACATACCGAGCCCCTTCGTCCCGCCAAGGCCTCCGCCCCCGAGTCCTCCTGACAAGCGGCCCACCAGTGGCGATTTTGAAGATTTTTAGAAGATCCACGACTTTCTTCCTTTTGTCTGGGCATAGATCAAGTGTACATAATAATTTGTTTTCAGTAGGAGTGGGGCAAATCATTTTGTTCCGATTGTATCACTGACGCACAGGCGGTGGGAAAGTCGGGCAAATGTGGGCCGGTTTGAGGCAGCGACGTGATTTCTGTCTCTTCTGGTTGGATTATGCCGACGCACAGGGAAACATGAATTTTCTGTTAGCCTTCTGGCAGTATCTGAATTCAGTACTGCATTTTAAGTGTAAAGGTACATGCTGTCTTTGCCTATTTTTTCTGACAGTTCGTTGCTCTGATTAAACACGGATTCTGGATTCTTCATCCTATTCTGTCAGTAATAATTACATATAATCCTTGCTGTCTCTCATTGTTAAACAAATTCCTAGAACATATAATCACTTCTAATGATTTTATTTTTCATTCCGATGAATATCACTCTTCTCTTTTGGGCGAACAACGAACAGTAAACACCGATAAGTTTTTTTTTGGCCATTCTAAATTGGCCAAATTCAATGGATCTATGGACAAAAATTGACCCTATGTTCTTCGTAGTGGAATTTTACCTCCAAAGATTTTTGGCAATAATGTTTTGGGTCCTGTCATGGGGGAACATTTTTGGCAATTTTTATTCACCTAAAAGCTCATATTTATCTGAAACTCAAACTCAATAGATTGATGGGTGTAGTATGTTTTACTAAGATTGTAACATCTTCGTTTTTAATCTCCAAATTAGTGATGTATATTGTAAATATGATGTATGGTTGTGGGCCAAGCGATGTAATATGTAAACATTGTATATTGAAAATAACAAAATAAAATGTATTACTAACTACATGGACAAGACAAAAATCAAGGGAGAGGTCAAGGGGAATCATTCATCTCTATTAATCCCAAACCACTTTTCTAAAATTATTTTGTATGAACCTTTTATTTTCCCTTTTGAGTGTTTCAAAGCCCCAATCATTGAATACATGTAAGAGGGTTGGTGGGAAAAGTCACCTCACACATTTATCTGACGACCAATATGCAGCCTCCTGCTATGCCACATTGAATGATGCAGTAGGTGGATTATAGACCCTCGAACTTGAATTGCTTTCAGATTAGATGGCCTATAATCTACCTGCCGCAACATTGAATGTTGCGTAGGAGGATGGATATTTCTCGCCTGGAGTTTAGTACAATCAAAATTGGGGAATGTGAGAATCAACTTGCATGAGTAAAAGGAAATTCAAATGGGGAAATAAGACAAATGGGTAAATGAGAGAAAGGGAATGCTAAGTGTTGGAGATTGAAGGCAACCATATTGAGCATGTAAGGCA
>ML816767.1:126453-138394 GCA_009831015.1 Picea engelmannii | reverse complement strand
TCGGGGGTAAGGTGAGTAAAATAGGTGGAAAGCCTCAGTAAAATCTCGACGACGACATCGGGACCATGTCTACTCACTTCCCCACAAATATTAAACTAATATTTGACCCAATGTCATTAAAGTAATGTTTCAAGGAGATGTAATATGTGGTAATTCTTAGTGAAATTCATACACCTTCCCTTCACATATTTTCCCTTATTATCATTAAATCAATATTCCGATGAAACATAATATATTTTGTTATGTGTTTCAATGCATTTTCAGAAAATATTTGAAATATAGGTTAAATGATTTCCAGGAACTCCTAGAAAACAGAGAATCCCTATTTTCTAGGAAATGCCTATAAAATAGGGAGGCCTAGAAAATAGGACCTGCAAAATATGTTTAGGTTTAGGTGGGAAAGGGGGAAATAAAAAGGGTAAAAATATGTACTATTTGAATAGTAAAAATGATTAGTTTATTAAATATACATGGTTAACAAAAACAATTAAAAATATAAATATAAATACATAAAATAAAAATATTTACAAAATAAAAAACAAAAATAAATTGAAATTGAAATAAAAATCAAATAACATAAAATATATATACAAAATTAAAATAAAGTATTTATAAAAATTATTTACAAAAAATAATAAAATAAAATCATATAATATAATATAATTACCAATTAGGAAAATTGCGAGAAAGTTAGACAAGTCGAGGTTCCATGTCCCCTAGGTTTCATTGGTCAAGTTTTCACACCTAGGGGCCAAAATTCAGAAAAAAAAAGTGTATAGGGTAGGATTCACAAAATAGGATGTTATGGGGAGGAGTGAGGATAGATGTGATTGAGGATGTGGTGATTCAACTGAAATGAAGGGAAAGCGACGAAGGAGAAAGGATGAGGCTCCATGCGACGATTTAACGTCGCAAGTAGTGACAAGCAGAAAAAAAAAAAAGATCGATGCTAACCTAGCGTATGAAACTGGATAGTCCACTCAATATGCGCATCTTAGAGGGAGGACAAGCTCAGATCGTAAGGATTGGGAGCGCCACCAAGTCCAGGAAAATTTCCTTATGCTGGAAACTATGGGTGAATGTGATAGATAACTAACAAGCATAAAGTGACATCTTGACAAGGACTCATAATCAAGACTAGGAATGGACTTTGGCGAGAGGTTAGGCCAAGAGAGTACCCGGTATAAGTCAATATGAAGATATTTGAGGATAGGATCATGGGAAAGGTGGGTCTAATAGCCTTGGAGGCTTCGGACCTCGAGGAAACTGCAACAAAAAGTAATTTTATTCCCAATAAGGAGAAGCCATGACAAGAATCAAGGTGAATTTTGTGGATGGGGATCCAAAGATTCCCCACAGGCCTCTCAAGACTGGAGTGGTCATGCGAATGAAGTGTCCCTACAAACTTTCTCCTACAAAACAACGAGAATGATATGAGCCATGCGATCAAAAGAAAGCTATCTAGTACAAAAAATAATATAGTCCCTTCCTTTAAACCAATTTATAAAAGAGTGTTGGGTTTAATTAGAAGTAACATGGTGGATTTAGATGAGTGTCCTAAGACTACATGTGCTAATTTGAAATTGAAGAGTAGGATACATATGCAAGAGAATAAGTATGAATTCATGAAGCATAACATGTCAGCAAGAGGATGCAGAATTTGAATTAATCAATCAGCATATAATCAACCACAGCCTCATCCAAGAGTACATGCAATAGAACATCAAACATTGCAAACACATAGAATCTTCAAGCACTTTAGAATTAGAAAAAAGTATAAAAATAATGTGTCAATTCCATCATGCAAATGCCAACGAAACATCATAGGTAAATAAGCATCATGAAGAAATTTGAAATCATCAGATCGAAAGGAATAATCAGCAACCATCAAAGATAGTCATCAATCAAGACAAAACCCCAAACTCCCTCAATGTAGTCAAATAGATAGAATTAGTCTCAATTAGTAGAGGATTAGGCAATAGGTTTGAAATTTTAGTAGGGGGGGCTTTCCTTTCGCTTGTAAAAGAAAAAGTAAATGGGGGGTTGTTGCGATCACAACACAACCGAGCCAGAAAATTGAGGTTGGCTCAGCTAATTTTTGGAGACAAGATTACTATAAATACGGGATAGAATTTCACATTTTTGTGCGACCCATGAAGATATCAAGTATAAGGTGTGCTCAAGGTGTTGGGGTTTCTTTCTGGTGTGAAAGAAAAATCCAAGGGAATTTCTTTGGGTATTTATTATTTTCAAGGTATGCTATGAAGTTGTGATGTTGTCATGAGGTTGTGATATTGCCATATGCTCTACTATGAAGTTGTGATGTTGTCGTGAGGTTGTGATGTTGTCGTATGCTCTGCTATGAAGTTGTGATGTTTTTAAGAGGTTGTTGGGGTTTATATGTAGACCCATGTGGACCTAGGATCTCTATGTTGACCCATTTTATGAGGCTCATGTTTTGGATATTTTGGCACATGATTTGAGGCATATCCTTGTAGATGTTGGCACGGGTTTTTATGTGGTTGTTTGATTTTATATGTGGACACATGATCTCTATGTGGACCCAATTTAATGATGATGATGTATCAATGGTAGTGATAGAGACAGTGACAGTGACAGTGATAGTGACAGGTTGATTCTTTTAAATACATATTTGAGGGTGGAAGAAAGGGGAAAGGAAAGGGGGTTGGAGCCTTCTTCTAGTTGGAACTGGAGAATCTAGCGAGTTGTAGCTTCCTTCAAGTTGGCACCTAAAAATCAAGGGATTGGTGCCTCCTTCCAGTTGGATCTGGAGAATCTTAGAAGTTGTAGCTTCATATTAACGTAATCTTGTTAGTATATAAGAAAAGCATTCAGTTTTTTTCTTCCATTTGGATTTCCATGTAAATTTGTTGTGCATTGTGTATTTGTTCTTCTACTCTTTATTGTATATTGGGATGCATTTATTTGATTGAAAATTTAAAATTTTTAAAAGGTGCTAAATTATAATTGATACTTATTCACCCCCCCTCTCAGTATCAACAGAAACATCTATTAATTCTTCTTACATTAGACTTGTTCACATTATTATATAGGCCTTATTTATTAATGTCATCCTTATTACATAGAAAATATATTATTCTACCTATGTGAGGGGTTAGGGAGGTAAGGTCCCTAACATTCCCTCCCCATTAAAAAAAAAACATTGTCCTCAATACCTGAGATGGGAAAATTCTTGAAAAATGGTAGTCGGCTCCCTTGTGGCATCTTTTGGTGGTGTATCCTTCCACTAAACTAAAAAATCCTTGATGGTGCACTAACAGAGACCACACTCGAAGTGGTCCGATACTACTTGGGGTTGCAACCAAATGGATCCTTCTTCATCCATTTCAAGGAGACTGATTTGAGTCTAGCACTTAGTTCCAATCACTTTCTTTAAGCATGAGACATGAAAAATAAGATGGAGCTTAGAGTGATTGGGGAGAGATAATTGGTAGCCCATGGGCCCCATGCGCTTGATAATTTTATAAGGACCATAAAAATTTGAAGTGATTTTTTGACAGTGCATCTTTGAGGGAAGTTTGATTATATGGTTGCAGATCAAGAAACATTTGGTCCCTTTCAGCAAATTGATGTTTTGAGAGACCTTGATTTGCTTATTTCTTCATGTGATTCTGAGACATGACCAAAGTTTCTTTGAGGGTATAGAGAATGGCAGCGCAAACTATAAGTGTGTGTTTGACATCCTGAACCTTGGATACACTGAGTAGGTATGAGAGAATAGATTGTGGCTTTTGATTGTAGACCACTTTAAATGGAGTCATGTGAGTGGAAGCATGGTAAGATGTGTTGTACCACCATTCAGCTAGTGGTAACCACTGAGCCCATTGAGTTTGTCTATCATATGCAAAACACCACAAATGTGTTTCCAAGAACTTGTTGACAACTTCATTTTGTTCATCATTATCAGGATTATAGGTCATGATGAGATGTAGTTGGGTTCCTTGGAGCTTGAATGGTTCTTTCTAAAAATTGATAATGAAATTTGGATCATGATAAGAGACAATAGAGTAAGGCATGCCATGGGGTTTTAAGATATTATCCATAAAAAATTGATCCACATTGGATGTGGTGAATTCGTGTTGGAGGGAACATAAATTAGCATATTTGGAAAGGAAATATAATACAAGCATGATGAATGACTCATTTCATGATTTGTGTAATTCGACAATAAAGTCCATAGAAATATTCATCCATATAGCATGTGGAATAGGGATTGGTTTGAGTGTGCCTAGAGCTTTTATTGTTTCTCCCTTATTGCACTGACACATATCACATTCAGCCACAAATATGCGGATGTCATATTTCATGCATTCCTAAAAAAATGAATGTTTGACCCATTCATATGTTTTCTAAAATCCTGAATTCCCAGTTGTGGCTGGAGCATGAAGTTTGGAGGGCATAGTGAATTTAAGGTGAGATTGTTTTCTTGAGTACATGTGACCATTATAGAGAATCTCCCCATTATGAAAAGAGTTCCTCAAAGATGATAGATGATAATGTTGCAATTGTTGTATCAAGAGAGAAGGTTTTGGATCTTCCAACCATTGCTAGCGACCGACTTGTATCCAATCTTCTACAGTAAAAGAGAGGGAAAAAAGGGACCCTTATTCTTCATATTTCCTTGGAAGAGAATCAACAACCACATTTTATTTTCCATTATTTTAAATTATCTCATCATCATAACCAAACATACTGGTCACCCATTCTTATTGCTTCAGGGATGAAATGTGTTGTTAGAAAAAATACTTGAGGTTATCATGATCAATTTTAATTTGGAAGCGTTGCCACAAAAGATATAGACGTCAAAGATCCACTACATGAAAACTAACCAACATTTCCTTTTAATAGGTGGATTGGCACAAATGTCTCTCTGAAATTTGTTTACTAGTGAAATTCAAAGGTCCATCTTGCATGAGGACTTCCCCAATGCCTTTCCTTGAAGCATCACATTCTAGGAAAAATGTCTTGGTGAAGTCAAGCAATTCTAGAATAAGAGACATGCACATAGACTCTTTCAAGGCTTGGAAGGATTGATCAGCTATGGAAGTCCAACAGAAAAAATTATTTTTAAGAAGAGCAATGAGAGGGTCTGCAATTTTACCATAATTTTTAACGAACTTGTGATAATAGCTTGTTAAACCTAGAAAAAAGAAAACTTTTTAGAATTTTTGGGTGAGGAAAATACTTCATAGATCATATTTTCTTAGGATCCGCACGTACACCATCCTTTCTGATAGTATGACCTAGGTACTAGACTTTAGAGGCTCCAAAATCACATTTATACTATTTGATAAAAATTTCATGCGAGGTGGGCTTGCCAAGTTTTACAATAGATGAGGATTTCATCAAAGAAAACTAAGAAAAATTGATGGAGGAAAGGACAAAAGACATTATTCATGAGACTTTGAAAAGTGGAAGGTGCATTACATAGGCCAAATGGAATGACCAAGAACTCATAGTGATCGTCATGAGTTCAAAAGGAAGTATTAGGAATTTCATCCTCTTTCATACGCATCTAGTAGTAGCCACAATAGAGATCAATTTTGGTAAAGTACTGAGCACCACTCAATTCATCCAAAATGTCATCAATGATAGGAATGGTAAATTTTTATTTGATTATAATTTTGTTGAGGGTGTAAAAATCAAGACACATGCACCAAGTTCCTTCTTTCTTGAGTACCATGACTACAAGAGAATAATAAGGGATAGTACTAGAGAAGATAACACTCACTTCTAGCAATTCTTGAACTATTTTCTCAATTTCAATTTTTTGGTAAAAGGGATGACAATAAAGGAAAACATTGGGAGGAAGACTACTCAGGACTAAGGGAATGGAATGATCATGGGTGACGCAAGAAGGTGGAATTTCATGGGGAGTGTTAAAAATAGATTGTTGTTGGGAGAGTATAGATTAAAGGTCGGGATGTAAAAAGGGTGTATTAACTTCTTGAATGGAATGGAGTTGGTAAATAATGTTAGAATGACCTTTTTTTTAGTATATTTTCCATTTGGTGGGAACTGATGATCTCAGGGGAGCTATCATGATGCCTTGGAACTTACATTATTGTTCTTCTTGTTGGAATTGCATGGTTAAGTCCTTAAAATCCATGGTGATGGGGGTGAGTGCACATAATCATTCAGGACCAAGAAAAGTGTCACGGCCGCCCATCTCTATAGTAAACATGTGATATTTCAGTTGGACTGACCAATTTCTAGGCGCAAATTTTCACAATTCCCCCCACATTCCATGGAACTTCCATTTGCAATCACGATTTGAAAAATTTTCACTCCATGGATATAGCACATGTTCTCTTGAGAAACGAGACAATGGATGGAATTATGGGTGTTGCTACTGTCGACTAGGATAATTACTTTCCTATGCTTAATGTATCCAATCAACTTCAAGGTTTGGGGAGCAAAAAAATCAGTGAAGGCATTAAGTGATATAAGTGGTTCAACTTATGGTCGATAAGAGGGTGGGGTATGATCATCTACTTGGGGTGGCTCTTAGGAATGGGGAATATCAACATCTTTTTTAGAAACATCATCATAAATGGAAATAAAAATATTATGTTCCTTACACTTGTGCCCTAGAAAATATTTTTTATCACGATTATAGAAAAGACCCTTAAGTTGGCATTCATCCATTTATGCCCAGGTTAATTTCTAGATTTTGAGAGGAGTGCAAGGAGGGGAAATATTGGGGGGTCAAGGATGAGGACTAATGGAGGATTTTATATTTTGGGAAGATACTACCCATTGTGCTTCCTTGGCACATTGAGTAGCTTCCATCTAAGTCTAGGGATGAGCCATTGGGACATGGGATCAGATGTCATCCTCCAGGCCAGAGATAAATCATTCTCGAACGAAGGTGTCAAATAGGCCATCCATTCTGAAATTTAATTACTCAAAGGTGGTGATATAGTCTTCCATTGTGAAAAAATGTTTTAGCTTGTTAAAATGTACCAAATGGTGTGTGTCAATGTGAAATCATTCATAAATATCTACAACAAATTGTTTCCAAGCAACATACCCTTTGCATGAATTTTAATGCCTTTGCCACCATTACCATATTTTAAGATCCAAATAAAGGAAATTGTAACAAAGTTTTTCCAAATCATTAGTAATGTCATGTAAGGATACATAATGGTCCATTTGAATGGCCCATCCTATGGGATTCAATCCATCAAATTTGTTCACCTCAACTCTGGGAAGACACAGTTCACGATGAAGCTGGTTGGAATGAAAAGCCTAGGAATGGGAGGAGTTGTAATTTTTAAACCTATGAAGTAAATAAATGCATACATATTCTTAATAAAAAACAAAAATTAATCAATGGCTCATACACATAGTACACAGAGATTTACACTGGAAACCCTTAACCAAGAGAAAACCAACCTTCCTTGGTGTTGCGCCTCTCAACTCTTCATTGTATTTATTTCACCACTCACAATACAATATATAATGTTAGTTCTCTTCTGTGTGTGGGTCGTAAGACCCAAGGTTCAGCTTATCTACGACCAACAAAACCCATTAGACACCAGCCCTTCTGGCATCAGTTGCTTACGCAGATGAAGTCTCACTCGAGCTATCTATGGAGACTATAAGAACCAGGCTTTTGTGTAGCAAGGGAATGGGAGGAAACCATTTGGTTCATTCTTCCTTATTATGTGGTGCAAATAATTATGTTATGTTCAGTTATTAACTACTCATGATTTAGATTCCTATACTTATCATATTCCATATTATTGTATAGATTTTGTATTATTACAGTCATGAATCATTTCATCATATGTATCTATCATACAAAGCTATTCTACAATGCATGCAAACAATATTCATAATCAGACACGTAAAAAACATGAAACATAGGATTCCATAATATCTCTTTATCATTCCTTTATTCATTCTTCTCAACCATCGACTCCTACATTCAATAACTCTGGAACTCAACATCCATCAATAATTACCAGAATATAACATAACCTAATCTATCATAATCAAACTTCAACAGAATAGTCCCTAACTAAACCCCTAATATCCCAACCTGTTACATATTAATACAATAGGATAGGGATGAAACCCTAGTCTATTCATCCCAAAAACATTCTATTACAATGCATGTCCATCTCAACTAACTAGTTGTTAGATGTCTTTCTTCTTCTTTTCATCCTTCATGATGATTTTATGTTGTTCTTCTATTTATGGAATGTTGAGTTGTCATTCTCCTATTATGCTTTATTTCCTTGTTTTCTTCTTCTGGATTTATTCTTCGATCTTTGTGTTGTCTTCCTTTTGCACACTTTCCTCCTTCTATGCACTTTGCTGCTAGATGTGCCTCGGTTGCATGCTCTCTAGATTTCCTCATTCCTCCACGCAATTTTCTTATACTTAGGATTTTACCTCAAAAATTTAACAAAACTGCAAAAATTGTTTTCAATAATTCTTGTCCAACAGGCCCCCAACACTCACTTATGGCTCGTCCCGAGCCACTCAGACATGTTTCCTACTCTTCCATGCCGACATGAATTTTTAATAGGAATCCTTTGCTTCCTCTACCTCTTTGATGATTATAGATTATGTTGTTTTTATCTCCTTTTCTCCTTGCATGGTCAAGTTTGTAAGTTTGACCTCTGATTTAATCATTGCTTACTTGACCCTACCCTGCACCGTGGCCAGCTCTCCAATTACACGCATTGCATATTCTTGCAGTGGTCCCAGTCCCTGTTGTAGGATATTTTTTTGATCCCTCATTCTCTCCACTTCTATATGTTCCTATCGTTGAGCTAGAATGGTTGACATGCATGCTACTTGTGGTAGTGTAGCTTCCCTTTCTAATGCCTATTGCACTTGTTCTTTTTCTTCTCTTATCTTGGCCTCTACGACCTTCATCTCTGAGTCTTCAATCAACTTTGTCCACACCTGTGCATTCGCCTCACAAAGTTTTGTGCATTCACCCTCAATCTTCTTGATGTTCACAAATGTTGTGGTTGTCATTCTCTTTCTTCCTTCGCGCACCTCTGGTGACAATCCTAGCATGCTCCTTAGATTTAGGTATTTTATTTATGATCAGAATCCCTTAATTACTTCATCAATCGTCTGCACGTATTCCTCCATAGTCTCTTTGACTACTAGGGGAACTTATGGAATTTCCTTACATAACTTTTGGATTGTTGCTTGGGTCTTTTGCGCCATGCCTTTGACTTCATCCCTTTCCTTGATCACTTTCCTGCCCTTCTACTCATATTCCTTATGCTTCTTCACAATAATCCTTAGAGTTTGTTAATTATCCCCTTTGAATTCCTCTTCCCATCTAATAGCAGCCTAAGTCTGGATGGCAGCATCGGGGGTCATGTTTCCCATGGAAAAATCATTGCCTCTATCGGGTGAAATAATTTTGTTAAGACTCCTCTTCTTGTAATCATCTTCTTTGTTGATAATCCGTTGAGGTTTCTTGGACCCGATACCATACTAATATTCACCTATGCCCCTTTCTAAATCCTTCATGTTTAGTTTGGGTGTCATATACAAAGTGTTATGCTGATGTGTGATGACCATTCATTATGCACAACTTCTTATGCCTTGGTACTTCATCGCTCTATTTTGTTTTTCCTATATCTAATTTTTATTTATTTTTCCTTCTTTTTCTTATCTACTATGAAACATCTACTATAATACATGTGTTTTGTCACAACCCAAATAACTACGCATCCTATCGGTTGTATCTATAGAGTTTCAGTTGACTTCCATTCACCATTCCTTCCAAGACTTCGCCATTCAATGTGAATCCAACTGTGAAAGAGTAAGTTTCTAGGCCTCATATGTTCTCTATTACCTCATCCATGAATGGTGTTGGAAATGGGTCATGTAATCATGCATCATTTAACTTCCTTAGATATACACAGATCATGATTCCTCATGTCTTCTTGTCCTGCACCACCATCGGGTTGATCCACTTAGATTATTCTACTCGTTTGATGATTCCTGCATCCAACATCCCATATATTTCCACTTTTACCTTCTCCTTGTACCTTGGATTTAGCCTGGAAATCCTCTGGTGCACTGGCTTAGCTCCTGGTTTCAGTGGGATATTCATCTCACCTAAGTCTCCTTCTATTCCCTTCATCTCTGAAAAATTTGTTGGAAATAGGTCATGGTATTCTCATAGTAATTTTGAAATATTCTCAACTGTCTCCTCAATCCAATAGTCCCCTATCTGCGCAAACTTGGGATTATCTATCATCCCAATGTTTACCTTACACATCTTTATATGGTGTGCATATGTGACGGATTCGAGCTCCAACCCTTCTATGGAACGTTCCCCTTTTGTCTCAAGTACTTTTACATTCCTAGAATCCTCTTCGTCATATTCTTCCTTGGCTACATTATAGCACTCTAGTAGCTCATGGACATTCATCTTGGCTCTGTGTGCACTACATACCGGTACCACCTTCATCATCTCTTCTTCTGAGAATATATTTTTTTAAATCACCTATAGCACTGCATCTATCAATGGAGATTCATGTTCAAATGTAAATCTGATTTTGAACCTCTAGATCATTTATTCCCATCTTGGTGTCTCCCTGCACATTTCCAACTCCAAATACCAGTTCTTTGGAATTGTGTCCAGTGTGTGTATAAATCTGTGCGTCCACTTTGTCTCTGGCATTGAACACCACAAATCCCTACATTGTTCCACATGACCTACTAGGTCACTCTCCCCTGTATATTTCTGCACAATTTTTTCTTCCTCATTGCCAAACCTTATTTACATTAGTTTGTTGCATTATGACCAATCTTTCATTCCCTATCTGTGTGCATCCAACCATCTGGTTGGATTCACTTTTAATACCACATCTAGTGCTAACATGATTTGTTGTTCAGGTACCTACAACTCAATTTTTTTTACAAACATACGTGTATCAGTTAATCCATCATACTTGGGTGGATTACATAGCTCTATTCCAATCCAGCACAAGGATCGAGTGATGCGCACACATTGTCTAACTGACACTTCATGCATTCTCTATTACCAATGTTCTAGACCTTCTTCAGAAGTAGACACACGTGAACTGATACTTCTCCAACTCAATGCACCGTCCACTTTCAGGTTGACATAATCCTCCATCCATGCAGTCATGTTATATAAATTTTTAATGTCATTCCCTCTTGTTGGTTCTATGTATCTCTTTCCTTCTGATGGGTCCAAGGGTGAAGTAAATTTCAAATATCCAACTTCAAATATCATTAGCCTCCTCTTCAAGTTGATGATTGATTGGTTATACAAATCCCATTCCAGACCCTTCAATGTTTCATATGGTTGATTTCCATCCATGATCTCAATAACTTCAAAGTATACAACATTGTGCACCCCATCTATGTTCGTAGGTACTCCTGTCAACTGCCCAATCATGACTATTTTGTGGTTATTTGCTAGTCTTAGTTGAACAAGAGACCTTACTGTTGATGATTAAAATTGCAACGAGGATTTTCACCCGCAAAGTATTGCTAAAGCCTATTAATTATAAGCTAATGATACATATAATACTAGTAGGTGGGACCCCCTTGTAGGTTGGAGTATCAGATCTAGTTCTTATTTGATGTTTTTACCGATGTTCGACACTACTTACAGGTTTGAGCATGATTGATGATCAATGTTGGTTCTATTTGCGACAGATGGATGATGGATAATGCATGTTTGTTCTCTTGCTCTAAGATTGAATGCCATGTTGTAATGGCTTATGATATCCATTATTACCTTTTCTATTTTATCCTTGAATTATTACTTGTGCCACCTGTAAAACATACATGTTAGTAGCAACAAATAAGAACAATTGAAAAGAAATAAAGCAATACAAACAAAAATCCACAAGAGAGGGACTATGCTACTATGCGATAC
>ML816767.1:99246-125887 GCA_009831015.1 Picea engelmannii | reverse complement strand
TCACAGTTTTTTTGTTGATCATTTTGAGTGTTAGAAGCTGTAAAGGCTCTATGTCATCCTTATTGGGTTAGTTGGAGGGTTTCATACCCATTCTTTTGTTGTTATTGGGTTGTTGGGTTTGAAACACCTTGTGTCACTGCGCATTATTTTACTTGGGTATGGGTTCGTTCATGTTAATAATGGTTGTGCAGTAGGTTATGATGATGGTTATGCCAAAGGGATTGCTTAAGGATGATTTATATTTCTCGTCTTTGTCCTATCTCAGCATTCTTCAGTTGATTGGGAAAACCATGAGGGTTATACCTTGTGTGTTCTAAGTATTGTTATAGGACCAAAATAAATCCTTTCTCCTCTATTCATAGTCTCTCCTATCACAGGAATTGTCACCCTGTCTGCGAAGTTATTTGTGGTATACCATGTGTGTGCATCGTTGGTCTCGGAGGTTCTTACCCGATGTTTGGAGGGAGACTCTAGTCTCCCTATGTTGGTCCACATAGCAAACCCTTGATCTCAAGCCCAGTTTTTTATAGAGGGAACCATTATGTCTAGTCGGGTATATTGTTGATTGTTATGAGTTGGTGGTGCATCGTCGACAGTGTTCTATCATTGGCTCGTCTATGTTGATTATGTCGATAGTGGTTTTGGTTATTGGTTTTTAGTCACTACAATTAGTTGTTATAACAGACAAATTGATAAGCTCGGCATGGTTAATTGGTTGATTGGAGAAATGAGATTGCACAGTCGTTGTCTTTTACATTGTGATTATTGAATTGTTAACTCAGCATTAGTTTCAATTGATTAAGTCATTGCAATGCTTTGTGTGTAATATGTGGGTATGTGTGGCCTTCCTACAGCATGTTAGGTTGAGTTGATGATTTTTGTACTAGAATCGTGGTAATTATGGCATAGCTATCCACTGTATATGTTATGGATCTTATTGATTGCACCATCAGAGATGGTCACAGTTCTTTTTTAAACAATATGGTTTTGTTGCAATTTGATCAATTTGTGAGATGAGATCGGGTTTACTATTGCTACCTCGTTATATTGGTTGATAGTTGAGAACTGTGGATGTTTTGATTCAGAGTAGTTGGACCTATACAGTCATAGAAATACTTTGTGTTTTGTTGAATGGTCTAGGTATTCCAAGAACAGAATGAGTTGAAATGGTGATTATCATCTGTGTTTTTAAATGGAAAGTCAGGATCTTTGCAATTAAAGTATTTATGGTTGTATTTCACTGTTTTTTATTTGTGTTGATGAATATCATGCATTGTAGTAGAGATAGACACAGGTTCTGTGACAGTATAACCGCATTACAATTTAATTATTAAATGAATTAAAGGACATAATCAAGCACGGCTATTGAGTCTGTATTTGATGATTGAAATAATTCGTAGGCAGTGGTTGATGAGTCAACGTTGAATAGAGTGGAAATAAGTGACTATGTATTCATCTGGGAATTGTTTTAAAATATTAAGTGGACAATGAGAAGAAACATAACTCTTCTATAGGTTGTTGTGGGATGCATGTTGTCTTATTTGGTGACACTGTGTTAAAAATATGATTACAAATAGTGAGCAAGTCAATGCAAAGAATTAATTGAATTATACATAGTAGTTTTCATTTGATCACAGTGATTATTTGGTTGTTGTTATTTCCTTTTACAGAATGGTTTTATGAATTACTTAATTAATTTTATGAATAGTATCCACTCTCTTTCCCTACCATTATTTCTCATTTCGCTAATTACAACCTCGTCGCCTTCCCACATTCATTTTTCACTCCTTGTTCTAAGATTTAATTACAGTCAAGAAGAATTTTGTATTGAATCAATTTGAAATCGTTGTTTCTTGGTTGGATCACAGTGATAGTTTATTGGTTTGCATTACAGTTGATTGTTTGTTGTCTTTGAGCAGTAGCCATGTTTATTTCCCTCTTGTTTTATCATTTTTCTCTCAATACAAACCCCCCGCATATCCCAGGACCTTTTGTTCACCCCCTGCTCATTGAAAAACAGTTAAACAATTTATATGGATTGGATTGCATGAGCCTGATATGTTGTTGAGCCAAAATTTATTTCATATTTTTAAAGAGTTGTCATGTATGGATGATAAATGAACTATTTTCTAATCAATTATGCATACAGGAATGAGATTTTCAAGCAAAAGGTTGAAAATCGAGGCCCATCATGCCCTTGATAAAGGGAAAGCCACTACTTCCCCTTCCCCACCTTCAAATGATTCTGATAAATCGATGTCCTCCCACATGCAATTGAGGGACGATTACTCTCATGTGATCAGCGATGTTAGGCCTAAGGGCTCCACACAGCCTAAGGCAAATTCAGAGAGTTTAAAAGGTTATAGTAGAAACAAAGGAAATATTGCCTCACAGAATGGAAAATATGGATTTTAAATTTTATTTATTTATCTGTTGTTGAGAACAGTTGACTTCATATTTTTGGACAGCAGGATTTTTGGATATATTGGTAATATATTTTTGAAAATAATTTCAAATATCAATGAGATAATTTGTAAAATATGAAAGTGATGATGGGAGTCACGAGAAGGGGTGTTTTTCTTAATTAACTAGTTATGTTATGATTATTAAGAGCTAAATGGGAGTCACGAGGGGTCCCACCTGTTATCACATTAATTTGTAAAAGGGGGGGTTGTTTTCCTAACAAGTTGGCCCTTGGTGAAGGAATCAAAGAAAATGGGAAAAAAACCCACAAATTGGATTATATCCTAAGTCGGAGATGCGATGTAACCTTTTTGCACGATGTGATAAGATGCGTGAAAATATGGGCAGTCAAAATTGGTATGCCTTGGATCGACGGTTGTCGATCGTATCAGAGCTTCAACATGTGTACAGGATAAATTTTGTAGGGTGGGCCGGGAATGAAATCATGGTTTCTTAAAGGTGCTATGTGTCAGCCAAAGACACACATCGGACCCAAAAGAGGGGAAGTTTCAAACTGCTTTTTGCAGCTTGGATATGTGCATGTGCTTATTATATCCTATCCTGGGTTGACAAGTGGTCGCTCCCTTATCACTTTCACTCCCTCCACCTGTCTTCTACTCACCATCCCATCGACGCCTGTCCTCTTCTCATATCCCGCCACCTATGCCACCTCGACCCACATCATCTTCATCACAGTCCACCTCATCTCTCGCTCATGTGGCCCCTGCATTGTCCACATGGTCATATCTCGTTCGCCATTTTATGCATGGCGCACCAATCAACTCATCAGCTTCCACGTCCTACAGGTGCAGAGTTGACTTGAGCCTTCTCCGATCCCAATGAAGTAGTTATTGAGGTTGGTTCGTGGTGGTTGAATGTCGTTTCTTCCATAAATAGAAAGCACAGGAAAGGACTGTCAGTTAGTCAGCGCATCAACAGGTTCGTTCTGAAGCCTGCTTACGTCTAATCGAAGTTCACATTTGGTCAGAGACTATATGCATAGTTGGACAGGAATGCTTTCATGATTTTGTTTTGAGTATAAATACTCATTTTTTATATTTTGTAAGTGTCGATGGTAGAGCTATGCTCTCGATTGTAAAGTTTTGATGAGGCCTCTGGTTCTCTAATTATGTATAATTACTTGAGACTTCTTGTTTAATGGTAGTCAATTTCCCCTTCATTTCTTTGATTCTAGTTTTGAGAGCTCGGGCATGGATGATCCAGTCGAGTGTTGCAACTGTAGTGTAATGTAGGTTTGATTGCAGTTGTTGTTACAACATTTTTCAGTTTCTTAAAGTTATCATATCCAAGAGGATCTTGCGTCCGAAACTTTTCCTTCAGAGGCTGCTAGAAGACCTGATGTCCATAGTAGACCTTCATGTTTTCCTCATGTTCTTCCACCTGCTCACCACTATACAAACTTACTGACTAAAGTTAGATCAAGACCTCATTTATATACATGTTGTTTGGGTCCTATAATTATAGGCGACTCAATTCTTCGACTGTTGATTTGGCATTTCTCCCGTGATGACGAAGTATGGCTCGGTTGATCCCGTTTCCTCCCTCCGTTATTTTCACTCGATCCCCCATCACCCTGCTATATCCTTCATACACATTGCGCCCTCACTCCCTTTTCCTGTGGCCCCATTGATCACTTTTCCCGCCACCCATCCATGAATAAACAAGACTTAGGATGAACAAAATAACCATAAAGGTAGTTAGATTAACTGATAATGTTAGTATAGGTTAAACTAGCTAATAAATAACTAGGTATTAATTAATTAATTAATTAATAATTAAGTTAAAACCTAAGTTAGTAACTAAGTTAGTTTTTGGATTAAATAAAACATTAAATAATATAAAAACAAGATTAAATAAAACAAATTAAAAATATTAAAAACAATTTAAAACAAACAAAAAATAAATAAAATAAAATAACAAAAAGTAATATAAGAATTATAATAAAACATCAAATACAAAATACAAAAATTATAAATAACACAAAACACATATAAAATAAAATTAAAAAACAAACATGTAATAACGTAATATTTAAAAACAACAAAGCACAAAATAACACAATATTAAAAAACAAACAAACATGTAATAACATAAAATATATTAAAAACAAAACAAATTTAAAAAAAAACAAAACTAACCTAAGTCTACCCTACCCCACTCACACCTACCATCCCTCACGTCACACTCCACTCACCACCCCTCATACGTCACACTCCACTCAACGCCCTCACACGTCACACTCCACTCACATCTACCTCAACGCCCACCCAAAACTCCCGCTCATGTTTCATACCTCACGCCCCTCCACTCAAATCATACAAACTAATCCACGGCTATTAAAATTTCCGGACCCCCCCCCTCACCATCCGAAACTTAACGAGAGGGGGGGGTCCGGAATTGGTGATAATATTTGTGCAGATCTGGACGGTCCAGGAATGAGCTCGTAAATCCACAGTTCAGATTTGATTCCGGACCCCCCCTTATGTTCTGCCTTTAATGGAGGGGGGGGGTCCGGAATACCACTTTTCACCAAAAAAAAAAAAAACCACTTTTCCCATTTTTGCCTAATTTTTGCCTATTTCAGCATGTGTTCGTCCGAGGAAATTTCTGGGCAAAAAGAGATGGATTTTAAAAATCCGAGAGAGTTTTTTTCTTAGCACGGTATGAAGAACAAAAACCTCTCTCAGTTTTTTCAATAGAGTTACGAGAAGGGATAATCGAAGACATCTTCGAGGCCTATTTTTCCAGATTTTCAATTTTCCGTTATAGTCCCGATCTTGCAAGAGCTGTTACGACCATCTGGGGACGAATTTGGTGAAACCGAAGGAGGTTTTTGTCCAAAACATGACCATATACAATAACCTCCTTCAGTTTTCATCCAGGTGTCATCATTCAAAATAAAAACATGTCTTTTCGGACCCCTTTTTCGCAGAAAACCGGTCCGTCTTTCATGGCAGAAAGCTCCACATTTTGTGGGAGTGGTGGCTATTTTTGGGCCGAGGCAGTTAAAACGACTTCCAAAACTTATTGGGATGATCTATCCTATTTATTCAGATGATTTTAATGTAAAAGGGTTCGACCTATGGAAAGATTTTGGCCCTTTTTGGCTGGACTGTGGACCTTGTTACTTTAGGAGGTTTCTCTGTAATTTTGGAATGACAAATCAGTAATGGAGGAAATGATTTACAGGATTCTCATGTAGCAGTATTGGTGGTGTGTCCCTTGTCTGTTTTTAGTCATCTTTCTGCTATCATTCAAACATTTTCATTTCTTATTATTGAAAAATAGTTAATGGAGAAGAATTTATGCATGCATACTCTTTGTCCAAATTTTTCAATAATCTTTATGTTTTCTTCTAAAACTCAGTCTATGAATTCTTAAATGCTCATTTGCTCAGTTTTTTCTCCCCCATTTCTTCCTCAAATCGACACCCTTTAAACATGATTCGATCCAACAGTTGTTACTATCTTGCCCTGTGGAGACATTTACCTCTAGATTTGATTTGATCATTGTCTTATAAACAGACCCCATAGCCCAATGGTGATCTGAGAAACTCATCAACCACATCTTCATCTAAATATTTTCAAAAACCCCAACCCCATACTTTCATAAGCTAGCCTAAGATCTATTAAAACAGATCTATATCATATAGAGAGATCCCTCTCTAAGTCTTGGAGGGCTAGATCCAAGACTCGAAGTGGTTCTGATGTTGCCTCTATGGCTGCCTTACAGCCTTGGGAAAATTACAGAGTGCTAACAGATTGGTGACTCTACTGGGGAACTTTCCCCAGTAGTACACTTCAAAGCTCCAGATCTGATCACTGATGGTGGACAGTGACCAGACACAAGAAGGCTAAGATCATTCACCTGGCGACTCTAATCAGCTCCAGACAGTGCCAAATCGAAGACTCCACTGGAGGAAGAACCTAAAGCATGGCCAAGCAACCTAGAAGGACTAGGTATTCAAGCTCAAATTGTATTCAGGATATTGTTGGTTTCATCTGCAGTTACTTTCTCTCTTATCATGATCCTGGTCCAGAGTATATTGTTGAGATTCAGGATGATCATTTTCAACCTGAAGAGCCTCCAGAGATTAAACCCCAAATTGCAGATTATGTACATGCTCATACTCCTATGCACATCCCAGATGCATCTGTAGAAAGCCTAGTGAGACATAAGCCTCCTGCTTTATCTCCTACTCTTGCAAAACCTCTGGATGTTTGTAAGCCCCTTGCTTCATCTCCTGTGCTTGTAAAAATCCCAGACTGATATCAACCTCTAGATTTGCCTCCCATTCTCCATGACCTCCCTATCAACTACATCAATAATCTTCCCAGGTTTGATGGAGAGAATGCCAATATTACTACTAAAAAACATATTCAAAACCTTTAGGATTTCCTTGACCTTTATGAAGTTGAAGATGATGATGTTTGTATCAGGATGTTTGCCCTATCCTTGGGAGGTAAAGTCAAAGATTGGTTTAAGAACCTTCCAGCTGCTAGCATCAGAAATTTTAATCAATTTAGGCAAGTTTTCCTAGATAGATGGGTGGTCATGAGAAATGTTTCCCTCCTCCTAGAAGAGTATGACCACTTGAAAAGAAAGCCAAGGGAGACAATACATCAGTTTTCAGCCATATTCAATAAGGTGTATCATGCAATACCTACTGATATAAGGCCACCCCTAGGATCAGCTCACTTGCATTACCCAGATGCCTTCGATCCTGAGATGACATTTCAATTAAGAGAAAGGAACACTACAAGCCTTGAAAAAATGTAGATCATTGCAGTTGATGTGGAGACCAACTTGCTGATCAGGAGGTCAAAGTTAAAGGACAAAGAAATGGAGCAGTTGAAGTCATCAGAAGCTAAACTGGATATTTTGGCCAGTGCCATGGAAAAGGTGATGCAGAAGATTAACATAAAAGAGGAGCTTGTTATCCAAAGACATCATGTTCCATTGATTCCAGAGAAAGAAAGTGTCACAGTTCCCAAACATTTTGCTGCTCACCCTTGGTACCATGGTTTGGATAATGATTCTTTCATGTATTCCATTCACCATATAGTCGACGATGAAGTTCAAAATCAGAGATTGGTGGAAGATTCTCCTAGCATGATATGCATGTTCAATGGCATTTCATCCATGGATGATTTACCCAAGTGTGACCAATATGATGATGATCATGAAGCTGAAATGGAGGTTGACTGTTTAGAGAAACCGGCAGCATGTCATTGGAAGGAAGAAGATCATTTACAGTTCAGGTATGACAATCATCCCGTACATGACAGTCATGACAGCGATGAGGAAGAGACAGAAAATCACAGAGTAAGTGAAAAAACATTGCCCTTATGTTTCTCTTCTTTCCAATTTTTGAGAAGAAATTATAGACAAGTTGGCATTGGTAAAGAGGGAGGATGTTCTGATCAACCAAGGGAAGATGCTAGTGTTGATGTGGAGGCTGTTCTAAACCCAAAATTGCAGCACTTTACTTACTCTGATTTTTGAATTCCAAAGGAAAGCTTAAAGCCTGAGACAAACTGTGAGTTAATCCAAAATAACTCTGTACCATTGTGTTTTAATTCATTTTAAATGTTGAAGGAGACTCTTGAACAAGAGTTGAAGGATAAATACATAAAAGGTCAGGAAATTTCATTTGAGTCAATGCAGCAGTCTTGTCAGTCTTTTCAGGATCCAATCATTGATCGGTTGGATGGCCTATGTGGTCAAAATCATTCTTCATTCACCAGTCATGAGATAAAAAGTTGCTATGATAGGGATATGATTAGACAGTCAGTGACAGGGGTGTGTTCAGTAGAAGCATCAGTTCAAAACCCATCAGGAAAGTTGCATCCATGTCAAGAAATGCATAAGGATGAAAATAACGTAGATACAATGCCAGAGCTACCATCCACGAATCAAGGAGCATGTCATTTCTACCTTGATCCTGTAGCTACCTATATGGAGAATTTTCTCACTGTGGAGCCTCAATCTTTCTCTAACATTACTTTTGTTTTTCAAGATTGTCGAGGTCTCTATGATAAAGATCAATCATGTTTTGGGTAGTGGCTTTTTCACTTTGCAGTTTTGAGTCGATGGGCAAAGGGTCAAGCTGCGCTTTCCACGGTGCTAACGAGCAGTCAAGCAGTCCACTGGTCTCAAAAGCTACTGGATTGGCTCCATTGGCATTTTTCCATTACCTAGTTGAGCAATGATTGCAGTAGGGTAGGTAGGAAAAAATGAATAAGCTCAACATTCTGAGCATCTCTTTTTCAGCAGTGTTTAGCTTAATTTGGTTTCAGTTGCAAGATCAAAATAGGTACAGCTTACAAAATAAGATTTTGGGATCAGCCCAATGGATAAAGCTCTGGTCTGCATGTTTAGAAGTCTGTGGTTCTTGACACCTCCTGAAAGAAGTTGCCATCCCCAAGTGGAGCCTATGTTTGGGTCCTATAATTATAGGCGACTCGATTCTTCGACTGTTGATTTGGCGTTTCTCCTGTGATGATGAAGTATGGCTCGGTTGATCCTGTTTCCTCCCTCCATTCTTTTCACTTGATCCCCCATCACCCTGCTGTATTCTTCATACACGCTGCGCCCTCACTCCCTTGTCCTGTGGCCCCATTGACCACTTTTCCCGCCACCCATCCATGAATAAACAAGACTTAGGATGAACAAAATAACCATAAAGGTAGTTAGATTAACTGATAATGTTAGTATAGGTTAAACTAGCTAATAAATAACTAGGTATTAATTAATTAATTATTAATTAATTAATTAATAATTAAGTTAAAACCTAAGTTAGTAACTAAGTTAGTTTTTGGATTAAATAAAACATTAAATAATATAAAAACAAGATTAAATAAAACAAATTAAAAATAATAAAAACAATTTAAAACAAACAAAAAATAAATAAAATAAAATAACAAAAAGTAATATAAGAATTATAATAAAACATCAAATACAAAATACAAAAATTATAAATAACACAAAACACATATAAAATAAAATTAAAAAACAAACATGTAATAACGTAATATTTAAAAACAACAAAACGCAAAATAACACAATATTAAAAAACAAACAAACATGTAATAACATAAAATATATTAAAAACAAAACAAATTTAAAAAAAAACAAAACTAACCTAAGTCTACCCTACCCCACTCACACCTACCATCCCTCACATCACACTCCACTCACCACCCCTCATACGTCACACTCCACTCAACCCCCTCACACGTCACACTCCACTCACATCTACCTCAACGCCCACCCAAAACTCCCTCTCATGTTCCATAACTCATGCCCCTCCACTCAAATCATACAAACTAATCCACGACTATTAAAATTTCCGGACCCCCCCCCCTCACCATCCGGAACTTAACGAGAGGGGGGGTCCGGAATTGGTGATAATATTTGTGCAGATCTTGACGGTCCAAGAATGAGCTCGTAAATCCACGGTTCAAATTTTATTCCGGACCCCCCCATCCATTCTTCCTTTAATGGAGGGGGGGGGTCCGGAATACCTCTTTTCACCAAAAAAAAAAAAAAACCACTTTTCCCATTTTTGCCTAATTTTTGCCTATTTCAGCATGTGTTCATCCGAGGCAGTTTTTGGGAAAACGAAGATGGATTTTAAAAATCTGAGAGAGTTTTTTTCTCAACACGGGCTGAAGAACGAAAACCTCTCTCATTTTTTGCAACGGAGTTACGAGCAGGGAGAATCGAAGACATCTTCAAGGCCTATTTTTCCAGATTTTCAATTTTTCGTTACAGTCCCGATCTTGCAAGAGCTGTTACGACCAGCTGGGGACGAATTTGGCAAAACCGAAGGAGTTTTTTGTCCAGAACATGCCCATCTACAATAAACTCCTTCATTGTTTTCCCAGGTTTCATCATTCAAGAGAAAAATATGTCTGTTCAGACCCCTTTTTCGCAGAAAACCGGTCCGTCTTTCATAGCAGAAAGCTCCACATTTTGTGGGAGTGGTGGCTATTTTTGGGCCGAGGCAGTTAAAACAAATTTCGAAACTTATTGGGATGATCTATCCTATTTATTCAGATGATTTTAATGTAAAAGGGTTCGACCTGTGGAAAGATTTTGGCCCTTTTTGGCTGGACTGTGGACCTTGTTACTTCAGGAGGTTTSTCTATAATTTTGGAATGACAAATCAGTAATGGAGGAAATGATTTACAGGATTCTCGTGTAGCAATGTTGGTGGTGTGTCCCTTGTCTATTTTTAGTCATCTTTCTGCTATCATTCAAACATTTTCATTTCTTATTATTGAAAAACAGTTAATGGAGAAGAATTTATGCATGCATACTCTTTGTCCAAATTTTTCAATAATCTTTATGTTTTCYTCTAAAAMTCARYCTATGAATTCTTAACTRCTCATTTKCTCASTKTTTTCTYCCCCATTTHTTCCTCAAATYGACAYCCTTTAAACTTGATTCGATCCAACAGTTGTTACTATCTTGCCCTGTGGAGACATTTACCTCTAGATTTGATTTGATCATTGTCTTATAAACAGACCCCATAGCCCAATGGTGATTTGAGAAACTTGTCAACCACATCTTCATCTAAATATTTTCAAAAACCCCAACCCCATACTTTCATAAGCTAGCCTAAGATCTATTAAAACAGAGCTATATTATACAGAGAGATCCCTCTCTGAGTCTTGGAGGGCTAGATCCAAGACTCGAAGTGGTTCTGATGTTGCCTCTGTGACTGCCTTACAGCCTTGGTCAAATTACAGAGTGCTGACACATGTATCAGCCTAGTGTTTCTGAGTTAAAGTGACAAGATCTCGAGTCTGCACCCATTTGACCTCTCCTAAATTATTCACTATGACATACAGGCTTATAGGACTTGGGCTTACCTCTGCAGCAATCCAAAGGTGACTTCCAACGCTAACACCCCCTACTATTTATTATTTAATTATAACCCTTATTATGATTTATGAATTTTCCCCCTAACTAAAAAGTTGGTTGAGTTTTTATGGTTGAGTTTTTAGTTAACTTAACTAATGAGGTAGTTCAATTACTTCAACCAATTCTAATTGCTTAAAAGCAAAAGGAAAGGGAGGAACAAGAGGAGGATAGAAGGAGAAGCATACTAAGGTTTTCTCTTTGATTTATGTTGAGATAGTTCAGTTTTCATTCATTCTTTAATTTATCACAAGCCTAATTCTTGTTTATGATAGCAAGGTCTCATTGTAGACAGCAAGATTCAAGGATGAATTACATCATTCAGACACTTGTTTTTCAGAGGTGTTGATATATCTTTGATAGTATGTGTAGACTTGTCTGTTTGTGAATTAGTTTTCATGACTGACAAAGGCTATTGTGCAGAGTCGAGTGGGTAGCAATCTATGGCAAACTGATCCATCTTTTAGAGTTCAGTTTTTTATTTTCTATCAGAGGTCCTTTTGTATGTTCCATCGGGGATGTCTAAGTTTGACTTTGGTCCAAAACTTTTTTACAAAATTTTGTAAAGAGAATGACTCTTTGGTGAATTGGAATGAAATAAAGGATTGATTTATGTCTCATCTATCTTTATTGTCATATTGGTGTCTTTGCTTATGTCTCTACATTTATTTTAGCAATTGTTATATTTAGAAAATCATATAAATAATGAACTTTTCAGCAAGCTTTTATTTATAAAAAGACTAGCCTAAGAATTTGTAATCAATACTTGTGAGTTAGGATATTAATTTTGATGGCTATAAACATAGGGTGACATTCCCATCTATTTTTCTTTAGCCAAGAAGAATCTGAAAAATGCTTGAGTAAGATCATTCATATCTTTTCCTCAACATTTATTTGGCGACCATACTGGGGAGATCTTCAATATCTCTCTGGTTAATTTTTGTACTCGATTTTCATCAACACATCTATTTTCTGATATTGCTTCTTTGACTATTTTGTTTCTTAATGAATGTACCTGTTACGAGGCAGCCCAATATTGAGCCCGGTCTTCAAGACCAAACCAGCATTGCTTTAAACATATTTAACACCATTTTAGACACTGCCAATACCAATGTTGAGCTTAATCATTCATGGGAATCAATTGAATGAGATATTAGTGCCTAGGAACGTTGGGAAGCCAGATGTAGATAGCCTAGAAATCAACAGTAACCTGCGTGTTTCTTCAGTTTTGGCCTTTCTTTCATGTCCTTAGACTCTCTTGTTTCTAGAAGAAGAAGAGGCTTATCACTTGAAATTAATCCTATTGTTGAAATAGGAAGAAGGAATGTTGTTTTATCTACCCAACAAAGTGGCTCTAAGGAGTACTTTGTCTGATTCATCCAATTTGTCTTTCTTTCCCTCATCTATAATCCACAAGATGGCATCTAGTGGTGGCTTTGGTGGCACTGGAAGTGCTTCCTCTTCTCAGTCTTCATCTTTGTCGATGATTGGTAGCTTATATAGCCACCATATTCCTATCCAATCTACCACCAACCCCACCAAAGTCATTAAAAAGTATGGGCTTTTTCAGTTTGAAGAACACACCACAACCACACCATGGCATGTGTCCTCTCCTCTTAACCATGGATGATTTTAGGGGCTAAATTTCGCTCATGGGCTAATTTTCCATGTTTTTTCCAAAAATGAGATTCACTATTTTAAAAATGAATCGCCCAAATTCTATACGATAAAATTATTTTACCTTAAAAATTGCCAAAAATTTATAAAAACTATATAAAATCTTTATAAATTTCAATATTTTTACAAAAATATCACCAAACGTTTATAGTTGGCATATGAAAGATTAGTAAGATTCCCCAAGGTTTCTACATTTTAAAACAAATTTCCATCCTTAAAATCATCCCTGCTCTTAACCTAGCACCTGCTACTCGTCCACTTTTGAAATTCAAAGAGCATATCCCTAGGTTTTTGGAAAATAATAGTGTCACTACAAATGAACACCTGGTGGCATTTTCTAATGCTTGTCACAACATAGGAGCCAATGAAAATGATACTTGCATGCGCTTATTCGTCAATTCCTTGGAGGGAAAGGTTGCAGCCAATTTCTTTGACCTTCCTCCTAATATTTTGTCTACTTGGGAGGAGTTAATCTATTGATTCAGATCCAATTATGAGCAATCTAAAAGCCCAGCTGAGAAGTTATAGGAATACAATAACATCGCCTATAAGGATGGTGAAACCATCAAGTCCTTCAACTTGTGTTTCACTAAGTTATATAATCAGATCCCTAAACTCATTCGACCTCAGAACCAAACCACTTTCATGCATTACTACAATGCATTACCTTCCCCCTATAGTCATAGGCTTGAGGAAAAATCCATTGATAATCTCAATTTCGCTATGCATAATTGTTTAGAGTATGAATAACATCTTAAAAGAACAGGTCTTCCCCAGGGAAAATTGATTAAACATACAGAATTGTCTGCCCTCTTACAGCTAGTACAAGACATGGACAATTTTATGATAGCATTCGAGTGAAAAGGGATTGTCTCACCTCTCGCCCCTGGAGCTTCATCCTCTTCTCCACCCCCCTTTAGGAACTTGATTGAAAATAATTTTCAGCCTAAATCTATCTTGCCTTGAAGTTGGTGTAACTTATGTGAGGAACACCACGAGGTAGCCACATGTGAGGTAAGGAAGAGTGCCAGAGATAAGATCTTTGGAAAAAGACCAGAAACTACTATCGTTGTCCTAGATTTGTAGAGCCCGAATATTTCATGCTCATCAATACTACGAACAAAGCCTATGCTCCCAAGGGAAAATTTGATCATCCCCACAATTCTTCCAGCTCGAGCTCATCCTCACCTGTCGCTCATGTTCAGGTTCCTAACGTTCCTGACAGTCGAGGAACCACTTCCCCTCTCCCCTCTTCCAAGTACAATATCTTGAATCAATTGGCCAACATCAAAGAGGATGCAAGCGAAGAGGATTTGTCTGTAAATAAAATAGGTGTACATAACTTTAGATACCCTGTAAAAAGACCCATTTTTACATTTATGTAAATATTATGGATAAGATCACCCATTTTTGCCTCATTGATGGCGGTTCGGGCCCAAGTGTGATGTCAAAGATTATTATGGAAGAGCTAGGCTTATCTTGTACAAATGAAAATTATAGAAGCATGCTCTCCTATGATAGCCTACAACAAACAATCATAGGTGAGATTAAAGATGTAACCTTTGTTTTGTGCGCACACCTTGAAATAAGGACAACCCTTAGTTTTCAGGTAATTGATATGCCAATGAGTAATTACTCAATCATCTTGGGAAGATATTGGCAAGCTTTGACGAGTGGATACCTCTCACTCGATGGGACACACTTATCCATTCCTTGGAATGGTAAAAACATTATAGTCCTTAGAGAGGGAAGTATTTCACCTTACATAGAGAGTGTCCCACAACTTAATGTAAACTATATTGAAGAGGACCTAGGGGTGTATTCCATCTTTGCTAAGGAGGATAACATCCCCATGTAACAAATTGATTTATATGATGGTATGTGGCACATGCACTTTGATGGTTCATGCTCTAATGAGGGTAACGGAGCTAGCATTATCTTGATTTCTCCTATAGGAAATATCCATAACTTTTCTTACAGGTTATAGTTCGCTTGCACTAACCATGTCATTGAATTCGAAGCTTTATTATTACGCATTCAAAACACCTATAATCTTGGCTATGGTCACCTTTCATTTTTTGGGGGATTTCGAGCTTGATGTGAACCTTGTACGTAAAATTTACTCTCCTAGAAACAAGTTGATGAAACAATACACCCAAATTGTTTGGGCACTTATCTCAAACCTTTTATATTTCAACATCACTCATGTTAAGAGGGAGTTAAACTCAATGGTTGATCAGTTAGTTATTTTTGTAGCCTCTCCTAATTAGCAACTTCTTCCAAACAGACCTGATTGTACTTTTCAATCTCTGTATCGTCCACATATCCCCAACAATATAGAATTTTGGCAGGTCTTCCCTAACGATGAGAGCATTTGTGCTTTCATTCAAAATGAACCTTTTAAGCCTAAGGAAATTATATCCATAGAAGATAACAAGATTCCTAAATGCTTGACTCCTCTAGAGAGTTAATTTTCATCAGGTGATGTAGGCAATAAGGAGAAATAGAAAGAAGAGGAGTTGAAAATGAAGGTGGGTGAAACCATCTCCTTGAACATTAGGACACCCGAGGCTCCAAAGAATGTTAAAATAGGTGTCAAATGTTTAGATGAAGATAAAATGAAGTTTGTAAAGCTACTTGGTTAATTTCAAGATATTTTTGCTTCGTCTTATGAGGATCTTTGTGGTTTTGATCCTAGTCTTATACAACATTCCATCCCCATTAACAAAGGCGTAAAACCAGTTAGGAAAAAACAAAGACCTATTAACCCTACGCTAGAAGCAACTATTCGAAAGGAGTTGGAAAAAATCTTGAAGGATGGAATCATCTTTCCGGTCAAGTATTTTGAATGGGTTTGAAATTTGGTTCATGTTCGGAAAACAATTGGTCAGATCAGATTATGCGTTGATTTTCATGCATTAAATCGAGCTAGTATAAAAGATCACTTCCCTCTCCCTGACATGGAAATGATTTTGCAGCAAGTTGCGAGGTCACAAATGATGTCTTTACTTGATGGTTTTTCCGGTTATAATCAAATCAAGGTAAAAAGGGAAGATAAATATAAACCACCTTTATTACTCATTGGGGTACCTTTGCTTATGAACGTATGCCTTTTATCTTATCTAATGCAGGTGCCACTTTTAAAATAGCTATGCAAATAGCTTTTGATGATTTGATCGGTAAGATCATTTAGATCTACCTTGATGACTTAACGGTGTACTCTAAAATCTGATCAGATCATTTTGGTCATCTAAGAAAATTTCTCATGTGATGTATGAAATTTGGCATTTCTCTAAATCCTTCCAAGTCCATTTTCGGCATTACCAAGGGAAAGCTCCTTGGACACATTGTCTTTGATTTAGAAATAAGCGTTGATCTTGAAAGGATTGCTTCTATCCTTAATATGCCTGCCCCCACTTCCAAGAAGGAGGTTCAAGATTTTATGGGGGTTATTAACTTTTTTCGTAGGTTTGTTCTAGATTTTGTTGTGATGGTCAAACCAATTCATAATCTGCTTAAGTAAGATCGTTCTTTTTCTTAGACAGATGATGTCGAAAATGATTTTTAGGGGATTAAGAAAGAAATCAGTTCCACACTGGTTTTGGCAAAGCTGGATTTTGAGAAGGAATTCACGATATATACTAATGCCACCGAGGAAGCAGTTTTTGTTGTCCTCATGCAAATTGATGACCAAGGAAATGAAAAACTAGTGGCTTACATGAGCCAAAGTATGTTTGATGATGAATTTAAATACTCTTTTATTGAGAAACATGTGTTCACTCTTCTTAAAGTTGTTGAAAATTTTCACCACTTCATCTTAGGTAAGCATACATTGGTAAAAGTCCCTTTACCTGCTATCAAGTTTTTTCTCTCACAGACTTATCTTTCAAGGAATCTTTCACATTGGCTTACCAAGGTCCAGGAGCATGATTTGAATATCGTGACTTCTAGCACTATCAAGGGACGTGACTTAGCCCTTCATTTAGCTCAGCATGTTGAGAATAGTGAAGAAATTGATGAAGAGGATAGTTCCCTATCAGCTCTCTTTTACATTGATAACCAGATCCTCCCTATGTATGAACATCCCTGGTACAAAAATGTAGTTTACTACTTACAGAACCAAATATGTCCAGACAATTTAGACACTCATCAGAGGAGAAGGATCTGTCTTGAATCTGCAAGATACGTCATTATAGGAGACTTCTTGTTTTGAAGGTATCCTAATGGTGTGTTACTTTGTTGTGTAGACAATGAAGACGCACATAAATTGTTGCAAGAAACTCATGGCTCTTCAAATTTTTTCATTCATGTAGGAGGTCATTTTTCTACTAAAACAATCACCTTCAAAATTATTAGAAAAGGATATTATTGGTCTTCAATCTTTGGTGACTCTTATGTTTTTTTGAGATCTTGTGACAAGTGCCAAAAATTTGTTGGGAAAGAACGCCTTTCAGCCATGCCATTACAACCTGTCCTACCAGACTTCCCCTTTTCAAAGTGGGGATTGGATTTTATTGGTCCTATTAATCCTCCATATTCCATTGGACCGGTTTTTATTTTGACAGCCATGAACTATTTTACAAAATGGGCTAAAGTTGTCCCACTTAAGCATTCAAAAGATGATCACGTAATTACTTTCCTTGAAAATAACATTTTTTCCAGATTTGATCTTCCATTGGAAATTATTACAGACAATGGTCCTGCTTTCATTTCTTCTAAGCTGACCCAATTTTTAGCTAAGTTGGGGGTCAAACATTTCACCTCACTAGCATATTATCCCCAAGGAAATGGGCAGGCTAAGTCTACCAACAAAAATATGGTAAGAATTTTCAAAAGGCTCATCAAAGATAACCCTCGTCAATGGCACACTCTCCTAACTTGTTCCCTTTCTGAAGATCGAACTACCGCTAAGGTAAGAACTAGTTGCACCCCTTTTCATCTAGTTTATGGTCAAGAATCCCTCTTTCCTAGTGAGCTGGAAATTTCTTCCTTAAGTTTGATGCTACAGGTTGAAGAATTAAATTCTTCTGATATTTCACAAAGGATAAACACACTACTAGATTTGGAAGAGAAAAGGATGTTTGATTTGGATAATATTAAAAGGAGACAACAAATTGTTAAGAAGTATTTCAACAAGAGTGTCAAGAGTGTCAAACTTAAGGTCAATGAAAAATTTTTGCTATGGGATTCAGCTCACGCTGATAGGGGAAGACATTCAAAATTTCAAAAATTGTGTTTGGGTCCTTTCAAGATCGCTTTTGTCTTAGGTACTAACTCTTACATTCTAAAATATTTACAGGAGTGATTGTTTTCCTAGAGTACTAACGATTCTCACTTGAAGCATTACGTGGAACCAACTTGAAAAGATCTAACATTGTTTGGGTTTTCTGTAGATTAGTAGTTTAGCTCCGCTTTCAATTTTCACTTTTTCTTTTCTACTTTATAGTAGTGTGATTTTTTCTTATGTTTTAAAAATTTCCTATTGCTTTTACATTTTTGTCATTTTATTTCTGCTTTTTTAAATTTTGCAATTTTATTCTATTACGATTTTTATTACTTTTTCATCTTTTTAATTGATTTTGGTCAAGAATAAGATGTTGGATCAGTTCTACCACAATGAAACTACTACAAGATATTGTTAGTCAATAACAATCAAGCTTACACAGTTGTTACGATGTTTCCCCTGAAGGCACACTTGAATGTGTTATCTGCTTTCATTGTTGTATTATAAGAGATTGGTTATCTCCTGCTTATTCTTTCCATTTCTTCGTCCATTTGAGAAATAAAAGAGAAAAATCTGGTTGAATGATTATGCATACAAGGATAAACCCCTTCATACTTAACATTTTTCATGAGTTATTCCCAAATTCCATGTCATCTTTCCATCAATTCCACTCACTTCCCCCTATTGCATAATCATTCTGGTTATATCTTCTTAATATATTGTTCTTGGTCTGCTAAACCATGAGTTTTGAGTTCTAAATCTGTTGAAAACAAATTCCATGTGGAGTCACCAGTTTGTTGACGATTAAAATCGCAACGAGGATTTCTCCCACAAAGTATTGCTAAAGCCTATTAATTATAATCTAATGATATATAATACTAGTAGGTGGAATCCCCTTGTGGGTTGGAGTATTAGATCTGGTTCTTATTTGATTTTTTTACTGTTGTTCAACACTGCTTGCAGGTTTGAGCATGATTGATGATCATGGTTTTATTCGCTACAGATGGATGATGAATAATGCATATTTGTTCTCTTGCTCTAATCTCGAATGCCATGTTGTAATGGCTTATGATATCCATTATTACCTTTGCTATTTTCTCCTTGAATTATTACTTGTGCCACCTGCAAAAGATACATGTTAGTAGCAACAAATAAGAACAATTGAAAATAAATAAAGCAATACAAACAAAAATCCACAAGAGAGGGACTATGCTACTATGCGATACGATGATGCACTATGCATTTGAATTTAAGGAAAATGGTGTTAATCCAAACTAACGATGTAAATGGCTATGCTATATATTGATTTATGTGAAGGCACATTTGATATGTGTTAAGGTATGTTTGACAATGGTTAATATGGTGGCGCATTTTGGATGTTGGTTTTGATGCATTGTTTAATGGAATAAATTAATGAATGGTGGCTAGCGTGTACTAAGTGATTGAATGAGTAAGGGATGGAAAATACGTGAATTTACTGCATGTCACTCCATAACCCTCCCACTAGTTATCACCCTAGCTTATTTATTGTTCAATTGTTCTTTGTTGTGGTTAAACTCTGATTTTCAAGCAAGAGAAGAACCACTTGACCAAGCTCGCATTTTTAAGGCGTTTGGTTACATGTAAGTCTTTTTTTTCATCCATGAACCCACTCTGGTTATGAAATAGATATTGGCTCGCTGATGTATGGGTTTGTGCTTTTCTTAAGATTGGTAATTATGTAAATTTGTGATATTTTTTTGGAATAGATTGTTTGTATGGTTTTCATGGAAAATGAAAATGATGGTTGAAGTCACAATTTTTTCATTGATCATTTTGAGTGTTAGAAGCCATAAAGGCTCTCTGTCATCCTTACTGGGTTAGTTGGAGGGTTTCATACCCAGTCTTTTGATGTTATTGGGTTGTTGGGTTTGAAACACCTTGTGTCATTGCACATTGTTTTACTTGGGTATGGGTTCGTTCATGTTACTAATGGTTGCACAGTAGGTTATGATGGTGGTTATGCCAAAGGGCTTGCTTAAGGATGATTGTTATTTCTCGTCTATGTTCTATCTCAACATTCTTCAGTTGATTGGGAAAACCATGAGGGTTATACCCTGCGTGTTTTAAGTAATTTTACAGAACAAAAATAAAGCCTTGCTCCTCTGTTCATAGTCTCTCATATCACGGGAATTGTCACCCTGTCTGCGAAGCTATTTGTGGTATACCTTGTGTGTGCACCATTGGTCTCAGAGGTTCTCACCCGATGTTTGGAGGGTGACTCTAGTCTCCCTATGTTGGTCCATAGAGCAAACCCTTGACTTCTCAAGCCCAATTTTTGATAGAGGGAACCATTATGTCCGGTCAGGTATAATGTTGATTGTTATGAGTTGGTGGTGCATCATCGACAGTGTTCTATCGTTGACTCATCTATGTTTATTATGTCGACAATGGTTTTGGTTATTGGTTTTTAGTCACTACAATTGGTTGTTATAACAGTCAAATTGATACGCTCGGCATGGTTAATCGGTTGATTAGAAAAATAAGATTTCACAGTCGTTTTCTTTTAAATTGTGATTATTGAATTGTTAACCCGGCATTAGTTTCAATTGATTAAGTCACTTCAATGCTTCATGTGTAATGTGTGGGTATGTGTGGCCTTCCTACAGCATGTTAGGTTGAGTTGATGATTGTTGCAACTGTAGGTTTTAAATTTCCAATGGGATTATTGGAATCATGGTAATTATGGCATAGCTATCCACTGTATATGTTATGGATATTATTGATTGTGCCATTAGAGATGTTCACGGTTTTTTTTTAAACAATATGGTTTTGTTGCAATTTGATCAATTTGTGAGATGAGATCGGGTTTACTGTTGCTACCTCGTTATATTGGTTGATAGCCCAACATTGTAGATGTTTTGATTCAGAGTAGTTGGACCTATATAGTCATAGAAATACTTTGTGTTTTGTCGAATGGTTTGTGTATTCCAAGCATAGAATGATTTGAAATGGTGATTGTTGTCTATGTGTTTAAATGGCAAGTCAAGATCTTTGCAATTAAAGTATTTATGTTTGTATTTGGTTGTTTTTTATATGCGTTGATGAATATCATGCATTGTAGCAGAGATAGACACAGGTTCTGTGACAATATAACCTCATTACAATTTAATTATTAAATGAATTAAAGGACATAATCGGGCATGGTTGTTGAGTCTGTATTTGATGATTGAAATAATTTGCAGGCAATGGTTGATGAGTCAATGATGAACAGAGTGGAAATAAGTGATTGTGTATTCATTTGGGAATTGTTTTAAAATATTAAATGGACAATGAGAAGAAACAGAACTCTTCTACAGGTTTTCGTGGGATGGATGTTGTCTTGTTTGGTGACTGTTGGAGGCAGGCCAAAGCAGAAAAGCAAGGAATTTTTGGGAAAGAAAGCATGCACGAGGAAAGTGACAGCTAGAAGGAAGAATAGCATGTGTGCATGCAAGGAAGTACTAACAACGGTAGGGTTAGGGTTTTGGTGAGGTATTGTAAATGGATGAAGAGCCATAAATGTATAAATATAGATACTTAGGTATCATAAGGGGTTGGTTTGGATATATACTTAGGTATCGGTCGGATAATTGTTGTTTCTGGTTTTTATGCATAAGTTGATGTGATATGAGGTAATTTTGATGTATGATCTATTTTGTATAAGTTGTTGAGCTAGAGAGGACAAGGGAGGGTAGACCTGAGGGTTAGATCATAGGCTGGGGAGCATGGTGTGATATAGTCCACCTCATATAGATCTTACCCAATTGAGAAGAGTTGTAAGCGCGCGGCATTGTAGATGCGAAAATACTATAATAAAAGAGTTGAGAGCCAAATATTTGTGGATGTAGCCCAAGAGGTGGTGAACCACGGTAACATTTGTGTTATGTGATGAATGTGTGCATATATTTATTGTCTTCAGCAGTTATTATTATGTTGAATGAATGAGTTGTTATATTTCATGCTTATTCATCAATAACAGTATATTGTGTTTACAAGTTATAATAAATGGTTTAATATATAGCTCTCTTATCTCACACTCAATCCTAGGCTATAAACACCTGAGTCTTATAGCCACCCATTAAAGCTATCTCAGGTGAGACTGTGCAGTGCATCTTGTGCGTTGTGTTGCCTTCTGGTTTACCAGGAGGGTCGATAGTTTTAGAGGATTTTTTGGAAACCCGAACAAACATGAAACCTAGGTCAATAAACTCAGACAGAATAGAAAAATAGTAACCAACAAATGGTTATGTTTTCATTGGTAGGAACAAGAGAGGGTTGAGTATATGAGATAAGTTGAAGATCTGTCGGAGGCAAATCAAGAAAAGGTTAGGGCAGAGAGCAATGAGCCTTTAGAAGGGAATGTTGAGACCATGGAATCCCACAAAAGTAGATATCGAAACTTGGCTAAGAACTAAGGAGATATAGTTTGCACAGAAATCCAATAGAAACCCTAGACTAACACCTCACAAATATCTTGAAAAAACTATGTTTACCGATTTACATGAAGTCTTTTTCTGTGATTTTCCACATCTATTGCAGGAGTGGATACTAAGGTTGAAGGATAACCATGCAATGAACCGGATTTGATAGATGGAGTGGACCCCAACACAAATTGAGCAGTTACAGTAGGTGAACAACAAGTTCACCCACGCAGTAGATTTTTGGGTTGACAGTATTGTGGCAGGATTTATAATAGATTTTGCAGTTGACACAACGAAGTCATACAATGCAGCGAAGAAAGAGTTTCTACATGGACCTCAAGGAAGGTACATTCAATCATTGTATACTTACATTAAGATATTGTTGTATAACAAAGGAGTATTGACATTGGATTCAGACAGCTAAATGTCCCTGCATGCATGGTAGAGGGGGGGAAGCATTGATAGAAAGAGGAGAAATGGAAGGAGGAAAGGATAAGGGAAAGAAGGAGGAACCCTTGTACCTGATCATGATGGACGACGACCAGATCAAGAAGATCATGGTGATAGCTAGAAATACGTGTAGCAGAGTACCCTACCAATACAAGGTGAATACCAAAAAGAGAGTCGTAGTCGTGAGGGAGGGCTTGGCGAGTGATGAGGAAGAGGTAGAGGATCTTCGGGCTATGGAGAATATTGAGGAAATCCTGCGTGCAAAATATGAGAGGAAGATGAGAGGTCCAAGAACGGGAAGAGAAAGAAGGAATCCTATCCATATTAATGTTAGTGCGGAGCCTATAAACCCATGTGCGACTAATACACCAAAGAGAACACCATCGTTTAGAAGAAGTCATACAACAAGAAGTACATCTACATAAGGGACAACAATTGGAGGAGACAATTCAAGCAGCACTAGTCAGTTATCTACACAGCCTGGAGGTAGTAGTTCGACATTTAGAATGGAAGGACACGATCCCACCATCAGGTTACCAGAATTTTGAGGAGAAGCAGTAGAAGACCCTGAGAAACACTTGTTCATTTGTGCAAAGATCTGGGAAGAAAAACATATCACTGATGAAGATACCAAACTTGTGCAGTTAGTGATTACGTTAAGAGACCGCGCACTAGACTGGTACATGAGTTTAGACACAAACAGTGCTCTGGGGATAGCAAGGACACTGACAAACATTAAGAAGTTATTGATAAATAAGTTCCAAAAGCCGAGCTCTGAGGATCAATACATGAATGAGATAATAGAAATCCGACAAAAACCAGGAGAATTCGTATGGGAGACTGACCATAGATTCAAGCGACTGAAGGGAAAGTTAAAATATCTCATGACCGACATGTAGCATCAACACTTGTTTTTCAATTCACTTCTCCCACACTTAAAATATCCATTGCGAAAAAAAAAGTTACAAACGCAGGCAGAGGCTCTGCAGGCATCCTTGCAACTAGAATAAAACTAGTACCAGCAAACAGACCCAGCTATTGAAGGATGAAGGAATATTTGAAGAACTTAACGTTTCATCTAAACCAGAATAAGAACAAGGACAAATGAGAAGTCGTTTGGTGTACCACATGCAGGACGGAAGGATACCACAAGAATGAATTTTCAACATTCGCGCAGTATATGGCAGCAGTTATGCCAAACCTGTTACCCACAGGAGGACCATGGTGTGAATTTTGTAAGAAACCGATTCATGACTCCTATCACTTCCCGATGATGCAAAAATACCAGAAAGTCCCAAAGAGATCATATTGCACCTTTTGCAAGTCAGTGGGCCACGATGACAAATATTGTATAACTATGGAGTTGATGCAAGAAAGGACATCATACGCATATAGAGTGCAGGGAAAAATGATGACGGGGCAAGCCACACCACAATTTAATCCAGTTCCAATTGCATACAACACTGCACAGCAGCAGTATAATACTGCGCAGCAACCATACTATAACGTGCAGCCACCGTACAATGTAGTATAACCTTAGTACAATATCACGCAGTATGTTAAGCCCTAATATTGGAACATTACCCCTTAATTGGGCCATATTATATTATTAATGTTATTTTATTTATGTCGGCTTTAGGCCATTAGTTGTAATTATACCTCCTAGTCTCCTATATATACCAAGGAGACATTTTCATTTGTAATCATCTTGTACTTGAACATTTAAGTGGAGTAAAAGGAGGTTTCCCCCTCGAAGAGGCTTATTATCTGAAATTATCTCTTTTTCAAGGGAATGAATACTTTTTCTGAGGTTTTTCTATGCTATATTGATATTTGGTTCTTAACATATGGTATCAAAGCTCAAGGTCTTGGGATTTCGCTGCTACATTTGAGACACCTTGTCATTTTTTATATAACTTTTTTTCTACAACGTTTCAAAAGGAACGTCTTGGAGGCTATTTATTAGACGGATCAAGGTATTTTGGGTTCAAATTTCAGCTCCTGAGGCCTTATACTTTTGGAGATACAACCTATACAAGATAGGGTTCTGGAATCATCCTGAACTGAGTCATTGCGGAATTTTCAATATAAAAAAAAAATTGTAATGTTTCAGACCCTAAACTCTGGAGGCTATTCACAGAAATAGTAAGGTATATGTGGTAAAAATTTAGCATCTGGGTCATCTTAAATTTGTAGATACACCCTGTGTAATATAGGGTATTTGACTAGTCCTATTGACTAGTCTCAAGAAGGTGTTCCAGGTAAAACAATCATAAATTCTTCCTAGAGTATCCAAATTGAGTGGGACTAGTTTCATTGGATCATGGACAGCCTGTAGTATTTCTGGTACAAGTTTCAGAATTTAATATCAATTATTTTTTGCGGGGCACGCTATACAAGTGATATCTCCTAGAAAGTACAAAAATCAGCAAGTCGTGGGGAAGTTATCGTAAATTCCACTTGGCACATCCAATTTTGATCAGACCTATGGCATTGCAAAGAAGAAATATTAGAGAACTACATAAAATAAAGTTTCATACCAGAAGGACTGAAACTTGGGAGATACAACAGAAGAAATATTGTCTAGAAAAACCACCTCAAAATCAAGGTTCAAAAGTGATACTTGGCCAACATGCCACCAAAAAAGGGAATTTCTACACCAAATAAGCCTCTAGACATTCCTACTTGGACTCTTGATGAAGGTGAAGAAATGTGTAGGGACATAAATGATTTACAAAAGAAGATAGTAACAAAATATGAACTACAAGAGATGGAAGCTAATTTGGAGGTAAAGATGGATGGTTTTAAAGAGGAGATCATGGTTGAAAAATTTCGTAACAGAGAAGACACCTGAAAGTGAAAATGCATCCCATGAAATTCATGATGAGGACACAAGGAAGGTGAATCAAGAATGGAGAAACTCCAACTTTTTGTTGAAGACCAACCACGTTCCTAAGATTGATATGAGGAAGTTTGAAGGCAAGGACCCAATCACATGGATACTTCAGATGGAGCAATTCTTTGATCTAAATAATGTGCCACATACACAAAAGTTACGAATTGCTTCTTTATATTTAGAACCTAATCAATTTGTATGGTATTGATGGCTCTGTTCTCACAAATCACTCGTCACTTGGACAATTTTCACGGAAGAAATGATAGCACACTATGAGGATACAAGGAGCAATACCTTCTTTAGCCAATTGATAAATCTCAAGCAAAAGGGTTCAGTTACCGACCACATTGAGAGCTTCCAAAGATTGAATATAAAGGTAATCGATATTCCAGATGATCACTTGATTGATGTATTCATAGAAACTTTAAAGAATAACATTCAACATGAGGTTCACCTTTGGGAACCCAAATCATTGGAGAATGCATTTAAGGTGGCAAGAAATGTTGAAAGTAAAAATATGGCTATGGCTACTAGAAGGAC
>ML816767.1:56073-88037 GCA_009831015.1 Picea engelmannii | reverse complement strand
TCATTTTATACACACTCTAGAGGGCTTACTAGCGAAGTGGTATACAGACTAGGAATTGTGTAAAGGAACCACGACCTGGATGACATTGCAACAGAATTTCACAGTCACTTTCTCATTCGAGAATGAGAACCCCAACATAGATGTCTCTCTTAAAAAGATAAGAGGAGTGATATTCATCAAAGAACCAGAAATAGAACTGATCACAAAAGAACAACAGTGGAACAAATAGATAGTCAAGGAACTATTGTCATGTTACCATGTACAAGAGGAAGCACCAGATGAAGACGATCCGTGCAATATTCAGATTGAATAAGAGAAAGGAGAAAGAGATGTGGAAGGACCACCCATAGAATCAGAAATCATTTCTGCGCCGATCAAAGTAAATAAAGTCAACATTGGGACAATAGAGAATCCTAAGATGGCTAGCATTGGATATTACTGGGATGAGAAAATAGTGGAAAGCATAATAGAGTTATTGCGCGAATACAGCGACTTAATTCCCACAACATTTACAGATATGAAGGGTATAGATAGAGAGGTAGGAGAAATGAATATACCACTCATACCGGAAGCAAGATCGATCAGACAGCGACCTTACAGATGAAACCCGATATATAAGCAGAAAGTCAAAGTCAAGATCGACAAGATGCTCAAAGTCGGAGTCATAGAACTGGTCAAAGAATCAGAATGGCTAAGCCCGATGGTAGTACAGGACAAGAAACAAAGAGGGATAAGGATATGTTTCGACTTGATGAAGTTGAACGATGCATGCCTACATGACCCATTCCCTACACCTTTCATGGATGAAGTGTTAGAAAACCTAGGAGGACATGAATATTACTCATTCACTGATGGATTCTCAGGCTACCATCAGATCAATATTGCACAAGAAGATGGATACAAGACCATGTTTGCGATAGAGAGGGGATCCTACCAGTACACAGTCATGCATTTTGGACTGAAGAATGCACCAGAAATATTTTCCAGAGTAGTCATTTTGCGTTTAAGGAATTCATCCACCAGTTTCTCAAAGTATACATGGATGATTGGAAAGTCTACAGTTTGTTGAAAGACCTTGTAGAAGTCTTACGTCTAATGTTAGAAAGATGCAGACAGTGTCAAATATCACTAAACATAAATAAATGCATATTTGGAACACTTTTTGGGATACTATTGGGCCATATAATATGCAAACAAGGGTTATTAGTAGATCTTGCAAAGATTGCAGTAATTATCAACTTACCACCATAAAAAATAGTTCGTCATCCAAGAGCGACGTTGGGACACACAGGATATTACAGGGATTTTATCAAAGGGTACGCACAGATTACTGCGCCAATGGAAAATCTGCTAAAAAAGGACACAAAGTTTCAGTGGAACGACGAGTGTCAACACGGTATGGATACCCTAAATGAAAAGATGGTCATCGCACCAATATTAGTCTTTCCATATTTGGAGAAGACATTTCACGTCCATGTAGACGCATCATCCATAGCACTTGGAGCTATCTTGGCACGGTCAGGAGCAGGGGACTTGGATCACCCAATAGAATTTGCAAGAAGGAAGCTATCAAAATCAGAGCAGAACTACAACACTACAGAAAGGGAAGGCCTAGCTATGGTATACGCATTGCAAAAATTCAGACATTACTTATTGGGAAAACACTTTAAGATGTTCATAGATCACTCAGACCTAAAATACCTAGTCAACAAGCCAGTGTTGGGGGGGAGAACATGTCGATGGTTACTTCTATTTCAATAATTTGACTTTGAAGTAATCGTCAAACCAGGAAAATTGAACGCAAGACCTGACCACCTATCAAGGGTCACAAATAGAGAAGAACCTATGAATTTAGAAGACAACTTTCCAGATGCACAACTATTCTCAATCCAGATCACTGATGAATACTTTGCAGATATCATTCAGTACTTGAGCACAGGTATTGCGCCGCAAGAATATAGCATTGTGCAGAAGAAAAACCTGGTAGTCTGTGTTGTCGACTATCAACTAATTGCAAGACACCTATATAAAATGGGCACAGATATCATCTTGCGTAGGTATGCGTTTGTTAGCGATATTTCTTGTAAGGGGGGCTAGAAAGCAAAAGATTGGGTTAAAAACCCACTTGTCCTAAGTTTTGGGTGCGAATGCATCTATGTTAAGCAAGAATCAAGTTTGGGCGGTCGTGATTCGTGTGCCCGGATCAACGGTGCGTATTGAATTCCAGACCCCCCCTGCCTTTCTATATTTAAGAAGGGGGGGTCCAGAATCGCAGGCGCAACTCTCCAACAGTCCATATCAGTGTGCCCAGATCAACGACGATAAAGACCATTCCGAACCCCCCTTGCCTTTCTAACTTTAAGAGAAGGGGGGGGGTCTGGAATCGTGCAAGCAGCTTCCGACGGCTGAGATTACAGCACCTGGATCAATGGCACTTGGACAACCCCGTCCTTCCCAGTCACTCTGTGTTTAGCCAGCATGGGCCCTTTGCCCGTCATGTCATCTTCCTTTCCGCCTTTCCCCTGCTGTCGTGTGTCATCCATTCGCCTCCCCTCTTTGGTCCACGTGGTCCTCCTTCCTTCTCATCATCCACTTGTCATGTGCCATGTGTCCCACTCCTTTCCACATTAGCCTCTCACTAAAAAGTGAGTTCATTATCTCTCGTCTTCCCCCCTCCTGCCTGATGTCTTCCGCCATGAACCATCCTCTGTCACCCTTCTCACACCTTGCCACTTCTTTCACGCCCTCATAATCCGATGCCATCACTCCTATCATGCACCCCATTCTCCGCGCTGGCCTCCATGCCTACCCATCAAGCCATTAAGTTATTACAAGTGGCAGTGCAAGAAGTCTTCCATATCCCAAGATGCTAAGTTGGCCAGGGCATCCTCAATCCCCATGAAGCAGTTATTGAGACGGTTGGTGGTGGTTAGACATCATCTCCGCCATAATGGGGAAGTCCGGCAATGAATTAAAGGCACGTTGATTCACCGATGAAACCGTCAGAAGATCGATCGCGTCTGCCATAAGTTGCACGACCATTCAAAGATTGCGGCTGCAGATTGTCAGAAGCCATGCAGATGCAAAGTTGTTAATGCTACGTATCGATTTTGTTGCTATTGTTAGTTTGAGTATATGAAGGCGTTTTCGCCATTTTTGTATCTATCGATGGTAGAGCTAAGCTCCCGACTGTAAAGTTTCAGCAAATATTCTGGTTTCCTAGTTATGCCTCTGCGTTTGAGACTTCTTGTTTTATGACAAACGGTTCTCCTTTTTCCATCCATGTTTCGTCTTGTACCGGAGAGTTCACAGTCGAATGATTTGCGTGGATTGTTGCAGGGATGTTATGATAAAGGATTTGTCGTGACATTATTGTTTTCTCTGGTTTTTTGTATTTGAATATAAAAGGACTTTGTGTTCGAATGCTTTCTTCTACAGTCTGTTACGAACTTGATGTATGTGATAGACCTCCGCACCCTTCTTACACAAGTCTTCCACCTATTCACCCTTTTACTGCAACTCATTGTTTGGATTTTATCAAGACCTCACTCGTTCATGCATGCCTGGCCTAGTTTCTGAGTTGAGACGTTACCGTTCTGAGTTTCCTTCCATTTGATCACCCCTTTAAAACAAATCGTGACATTAAACTGATGGGCGTCGGGCTCTGCTCCTGCTAGCAATCTAGGAGTGACTTCTGGCTCCAACATTTCTAGCGTCGTTGCCGGGGACGAAGTTGAATATTTTCCCCAGATTTGAATGACAAAGATCTGATTCTGAAGGTGCATCAAATATCAAAGCTTGAAGATTGCTACTGTGCACCTGGTGACTCCATTGTGGTGAATCTGTTGGGGATAACCTGCTCTATCATTATGGCTTCAAGAGGCAGACACATGAGGTCTAATCCACACTTGCCTTTAGCTACACCAAAAGCTGACTCAGAAGCGGTGCGCAGAAAGGGAAAGAGCTTTGCGAAAGAAGTTTCCATCGCCGAAACAGGTAATGCGCCTTCCCCTTCTGTGAGAACTCCATTTTCTTATTCTCAGCTTCCTAGTCATCCTTCCTCTGAGGTTCCCCGTTTTCTGAATTTTGGTAGTGTTCCTGCTGAGTTTTCTCCTCCTGATCCGATATCAGAAGGAGAGATCCTTGTCGCTCCCCCCTCCCTAGAAGTTGTGCTTCAACACAGACCTCAAACCTCTGAAGGTTTCACCACCCTCCTCTTATTGATACTACTACACAGAGAGAAGCATCTGCACATTCAAGTCCCTTAGCTCTCTCTCTGTTTTCTCCGTTGTCTCCTCCAAGAATCTCTTTTCCGACTTCTCCCATCCATACTCCTTCTCCTCTGAGTTCTCCTCTACCTAATACTCCTATGGTTGGTGGTAATCCCCCACTGAATAGGATGGATTCTATAGTCGCTGCTAGATATGCTCCTTTAATCCTACCACATTCTATGAACCCTCTCCCTGTGGGAGACTACTTGAAGTACAAGCCCAAGTTCATTGGGGAAGGGGAGATAACTGCAGAAGAGCACCTGGCTACTTTCTATAGTTATGCAGACAACCTGAACATTGAGAATGAATATGTTTGGATGAGATTCTTTGTCCAGAGCTTGGATGGTGAGGTTAGTAAGGTGTTTAGGGGACTGGCCCCCAGATCTATTGCTGGAATTGAAGCCCTGGATACTATTTTCCTGAGACAGTGGGGAGATAGGAAAGATTATATATATTACATGACTGAGTTTGGGTCTCTGAAAAAGATGGAAGGAGAGTCAGTCTCTGACTTCTCTAAAAGATTCAATAAGATGTATAACAAGATTCCTGCAGAGGTAAAGCCTTCCGAAGCCTCTGCTCAGATTTCCTATGCGGGTGCATTTGACCCTGATTTCTGTCTTTTGTTGAGAGAAAGGAGAGCTACCTCCTTAGCTCAAATGCAATATGCAGCTATAGAAGTGGAATCCAATATATTAGCATCTAACAAATTGAGGAATAAGGCTGACGCAGACAGAAGAAAAGGAAAGTCAGAAGCCTCAACTTCCGACCCATCACTGCCCCACCCTCAAGTAAATGAGTTGGCCCAGGTGATGAACTTTTTGAAAGAAGAAATTGAGAGATTGAGAGTGGAAAGGAAACAAATGAACAAGGGTCCTCAAAGCACCGAGAACAGAGCAGGTTTCATAAGGCCAAATAATTTCGCTCTTCCAACTATGCACAGAGAGAAGGAACGAGACAGAGACGACCAAAGAATTCAGGCTCCCTTTCAGAACAATTTTGTGGTTGATGAAGAAGAAGGAGAAACAGATGAGCCTAAACCTAAAATCCACTCTTTATAAGTCACTCCCCCTTTCCCTCATCTAACCCATTCAGCATACGAGGAGTCTCTCATGAACAATCAGCTAAATGAATTGAGCAATGGAGACAAAGCTAGTGGTGGCAGAGGTAGGTATAACCTGAGATCCGACAAAAGGGTAGAAACATCTGATGTTCCAAAGCCATCCACTAGAGCAGAGAATCCTACTAATGAGATAGCAGATAGTCACAGAGGTACGAAGGCCCAACCTCTCTCTCCCACTATCCAAAATCATGTTCCTGAAATTAGAGAAATTCCAAAGCCTACATCTTCTTTTAATTTCGAGCATGAGATTCAAAAGATCAGAATCCTTGTGCCCCTCACCGAGCTAATCAAACATGGTGAATTCAAAAAATGCTTCTCTGATCTGTTGAAATCCGAAGCCTCATACCCCCTCACAGACTCCATAAACCTCCAAGATGAAAGGCCTGCAGTTGTCCTAGGTCCCATGGTAGAAGACAGAGATGATTCATCCCCTCCCTTCTACACATCCCTGAACATACATGACAAAGTGATGCATAATTTCCTTATGGATTCAGGGGCCTTTGACAAACTCATGCCCAAAGATGTCATGGAAGAACTAGGATTAGAAGTTACCAGGGCCTATCATGACCTCTATTCCTTTGACTCCAGGAGGGTGCAATGTTTGTGAGTCATCAAGGACCTGGTAGTTTCATTGTTTCAGCTGCCCATGAAGAGTATGGTAATGGATATCGTGGTAGCTGACGTTCCCCCCAAGTTTGGCATGTTGTTGTCCAGATCTTGGATTAAGAGACTTGGAGGGACGTTACAGATGGATCTCACATATGCCACCATTCCAGTCTTTGGGGGAGAACATAGGAGATTGTACAGAGAATCCCAGCTAGCATATATAGTCAGTGATGAAGAAAACCCCACTATTCATCCCATCTATGCCTTGGACACTGATTTAGGCTCCAGTCTACTGCAGCTCACTGAGACTCCTGAGCCCCCTTTGCAGATCAGAAAGCAGTCCATTCTCAATCAAGAGATGCCTCCTCCAACCACCTCTATTTGGAAGATGTTCTTTGATGGAGCTTCTTCCAGTATAGGTGAAGGTGTCGGGGTAGTATTCGTGTCCCCCTACTGAGAGACCATATCCCTGTCATACAAGCTGGAATTTGAAGTCACCAAGAATGTGGCAGAGTATGAAGCTCTGGTTCTGGGATTGAGAGCTGCACAAAAGATGGGAGTGAGGGAGATGGTTGTGTTCGGAGATGCAGAATTGATTGTCCAGTAGGTGAAAAAGGTTTATCAGGCCAAGCATCCTCATCTCAGGAATTACAGGAACGAGGTATGGGACCTTGTGAATAATTTCTTCCTGGATTTTAACATCTCTTTCATTCCAAGAGAAGAAAATGCCCCATCCGACTTTCTAGCTTTCACAGCTAGTCTGCTCAAAGTCCCTGCGCTGCCCACTGTCGGGTCTGAGGTTGAAATAAAATACAGACCCACTGTACCAGACAATGTCAAGCATTGGAAGGTATTCGAGGATGATCAAGAGATCGAAAAGTTTCTCCAATCAGTAGATGACTTTTCTGTATTTCACATAGATGAGGACCCTGACACAGAAGATGATAATCACTCTGGGGAGTTTTTGAATGAAATTGCTGACCACCAGATTATGCAGCTACTGAGAAACCACATACCGAAAGGACTGATCCCATTAGAAAGGTTGTTCGATGGGAATGATGTGGCATTAAAGGGTAGAGTTTCAAGTGATGATGATGGCACAGATGAGTGCATTATAGGCACACCAGGGGAGCCCAAGTTTGTTAAGTTTTCAAGGAGTTTGACCGAGGAGCAGAGGGCCGAATACACTGAGTTGCTGAGGGGGTTTGCTGACGTGTTTGCATGGACCTACGAAGACCTCAAGACATATGACACGTCAGTCATTGAGCACAAGATCCCACTGAAAGAAGAGGCTAAGCCATTCAAGCAAAACCTGAGATAGATAAATCCCATGTTGTTACCCGTCATGGAGAGAGAGGTGAAGAAGCTGCTAGATGCCCAAATCATTGTCCCCTTGAGATACTCTGACTGGGTGGCCAATTTGGTCCCAGTAAGAAAGAAGAATGGAGAAATCAGACTCTGTGTCGATTTCAGGAACCTAAACAGAAGTTCAAGGAAGGACAATTATCCCCTACCCAACATGGAACATATATTGCAGAAGGTCACTGGTGCATCTAGGATATCTATGATTGATGATTTTTCTGGTTACAACCAGATATCAGTTATACCTGAAGACAAAGAAAAAACAGCCTTCACCACTCCTTGGGGCACATTCATGTACGCCAAGATGCCTTTCGGACTGATGAATGCGGGAGCAACATTTCAGCGAGCCATGGATATAGCCTTCATCGGAGAAAAAGATAAGTTCGTGGTGATTTACTTAGATGACATAACAGTCTTTTCCAAGACTAATAAAGAGCATCGCTACCACTTGAAGAAGTTTTTCCAGAAATGTCACAGGTTTGGCCTTTCCCTGAACCCCAAGAAATCATTGTTTGCTATGCAAGAAGGGAAGTTGTTGGGCCATATAGTATCAGCAGAGGGAGTGAAAATTGACCCTGACAGGGTAGAAGCAATTCAGGCCCTGTCCCTTCCCAGATCCAAGAAAGAAGTTTAGGCATTCTTGGGAAGAATCAATTTTCTGAGGAGATTTGTCTCAAATTTTGTTGAGTTGGTGAAACACATCACAACCATGCTCAGGAAGGGGAATGAAGTTAAATGGACCTCTGAACCCAGAGAATCTTTTGTCCGAATAAAGAAGGCGTTGACTGAGGCACCTGTGCTAATCAGTCCATATTATTCCAAATATTTTCTGATATTTTCTTTTGCTTCTTGTGATACAGTATCAGCAGTCTTACTGCAGAAAAATGATCAGGGGAAAGAACATCCTATTGCCTTCTTTAGTAAGGCGCTGAGAGACGCAGAAATCCGATACGAGATCATGGAGAAGCAGGCTTATGCCTTGGTGAAAGCTCTCAAAGCTTTCAGAGTCTATGTATTGCATTCAAATATCATTGCATATGTCCCTTCAACCTCTGTGAAGGACATTCTTATACAGCCTGACATAGACAGGAGGAGAGGTAAATGGATCGCCAAGATCCTAGAATTTGATCTGGAGATTAAGCCCACCAAGCTAATAAAGGGGAAAGGTTTAGCCAAATTGTTGGCTGAGTCAAATTGCAGGGCCTTGGGAATCAATTTCATCAATGAGCAAGCTGAGTCATCCAACAGGGGTTCCCAAAGAACTGTACCACTAGCAGTGTGCCCCTGGTACAAAGATATCTTGTACTTTCTGCAAGAATTAAAGCCTCCTGATGGATTGGGGAAAAGTAAAGCCAGAGCCTTAAAGCTCAAAACGGTCAGGTATTGCCTCATTGACCAAACCTTGTATTGGAAAGACCCCCTGGGGGTATTACTGAGGTGTCTGGACCCACAGCAGGCCCAAAAGGTTATATTCAACTTCCATAGCGGTCTCTGTGGAGGTCATCATTTTTGGAAGACCACAGCTCACAAGATCCTCCGAGCTGGGTATTACTGGCCCACCTTATTTCCTTATGTCTGTAGAGAAATTAGAGCTTGCATCAAATGCCAGAAGTTCTTAGGGAAGCAGCAGCTCAAATCTCTGCCATTAAAGCCTATAGTTGTCTCAGCACCCTTTCAGCAGTGGGGACTGGACTTTATCGAAGAAATTCATCCTCCCTCAAGTGGCCAGCACCGATGGATTCTGACTGCAACCGACTACTTCACCAAATGGATAGAAGTTGTCCCTACCAGAAGCACTTGTCACAAAGTGATCATCAGCTTCCTGGAAGATATTATATCCAAATTTGGTTGCCCCAGCAGAATCATCACTGATAATGCCTCTCCCTTTCACTCTGAGCCTCTGGTCAAATTTTGTGAACAGTTCTAGATTGCACTGATTCACTCCACTCCCTACTATCCTCAAGGAAACGGATTGGAAGAGTCCTCCAATAAAAGCCTAATCAAGCTAATTAAGAAGATACTGGAGGACAATAAAAGGGCCTGTGACTCGAAGCTCAAATTTTCTCTTTGGGCTAATCGGGTGACAACAAAGAAATCACTGGGCATCTCACCTTTCCAGCTAGTTTATGGAATAGAGGTTTTTTTCCCCACTCAACTCGCCTTACCTATGGAAAATCTCATCCAGTACTTTGAAGGAGAACCTAACCATGTGCTCAGAAGGATTCATCAGATGGTGGAGGTACAGCAGATCAGAGAACAGGTCCTGGACAGAGCCTACAATCATCAGCAGAAGATCAAGCAATCTTTTGACAAGAAAGGCAAAAAGAAGGAATTTGAGAAGGGTGATCTGGTGCTCAAATGGGATGCACCCAGGCAGGAAAAGGGAAAACACAGTAAATTTGATGCCGTCTGGTTCGGGCCTTTCAAGATCCTTGAAGTATTTTCAAACAACACTTACAGGTTGCAGGATCTGGAAGGCAAAGAAGTTTTTAGCAGCCCAGTTAATGGGCATTTATTAAAAAAGTGTTTTCTGTGAGCCGCAATCAGCTCTTTTGTTTTGTCTTGTAAATATTGTTTCTGTTTTCATTTTTCGGACTATAAATGACTCCATAGCCCAACAGCAAAGGCACTTAATCTGCAAAAGAGCTCTTAGAGCATCACAAGGACGACTCTATCCCTCATGGAGCCAAATGTTAGCGATATTTCTTGTAAGGGGGGCTAGAAAGCAAAAGATTGGGTTAAAAACCCACTTGTCCTAAGTTTTGGGCGCGAATGCGTCTATGTTAAGCAAGAATCAAGTTTGGGCGGTCGCGATTCGTGCGCCCAGATCAACGGCGCGTATTGAATTCTGGACCCCCCCTGCCTTTCTATATTTAACCTAGGGGGGGGGGGTCTGGAATCGCGGGTGCACCTCTCCAATGGTCCAGATCAGCGCACCCAGATCAACGACGATAAAGACCATTCCATACCTCCCCTGCCTTTCTACCCTTAAGCGGAGGGGGGGGGTCTGGAATCGAGCAAGCAGCTTCTGACGGCTGAGATTACAGTGCTTGGATCAACGGCGCTTGGACAACCCCGTCCTTCCCAGTCGCTCTGTGTTTAGCCAGCATGGGCCCTTTTCCCGTCATGTCATCTTCCTTTCCACCTTTCCCCTACTGTCATGTGTCATCCATCCACCTCCCCTCTTTGGTCCGCATGGTCCTCCTTCCTTCTCATCATCCACTTGTCATGTGCCATGTGTCCCACTCCTTTCCACATCAGCATCTCACTAAAAAGCGAGTTCATTATCTCTCGTCTTCCCCCCTCCTGCCTGATGTCTTCTGCCATGAACTGTCCTCTTTCACCCTTCTCACACCTTGCCACTTCTTTCACGCCCTCATAATCCGACGCCATCACTCCTATCATGCACCCCATTCTCTGCGCTGGCCTCCATGCCTACCCATCAAGCCATTCAGTTATTACAGGTGGCAGCGCAAGAAGTCTTCCATATCCCAAGATGCTAAGTTGGCCAGGGTGTCCCCAATCCCCATGAAGCAGTTATTGAGGCGGTTGCTGGTGGTTAGACATCATCTCCTCCATAATGGGGAAGTCCGGCAATGAATTAAAGGCACGTCGATTCACCGATGAAACCATCAGAAGATCGATCGCATCTGCCATAAGTTGCATGACCATTCAAAGATTGTGGCTGCAGATTGTCAAAAGCCATGCAGACGCAAAGTTGTTAATGCTACGTCTCAATTTTTTCGCTATTGTTAGTTTGAGTATATGAAGGCGTTTTCGCCATTTTTGTATCTATCGATGGTAGAGCTAAGCTCCCGACTGTAAAGTTTCAGCAAATATTTTGGTTTCCTGGTTATGCCTCTGCGTTTGAGACTTCTTGTTTTATGACAAACGGTTCTCCTTTTTCCATCTATGTTTCATCTCGTACCAGAGAGTTCACAGTCGAATGATTTGTGTGGATTGTTGCAGGGATGTTATGATAAAGGATTTGTCATGGCATTATTGTTTTCTCTGGTTTTCTATATTTGAATATAAAAGGACTTTGTGTTTGAATGCTTTCTTCTACAGTCTGTTACGAACTTGATGTCTGTGATATACCTACGCACTCTTCTTACGCAAGTCTTCCACCTATTCACGCTTTTACTGCAACTCATTGTTTGGAGTTTATCAAGACCTCACTCGTTCATGCATGCCTGGCCTAGTTTCTGAGTTGAGACGATACCGTTCTGAGTTTCCTTCCATTTGATCGCCCCTTTAAAACAAATCGTGACATTAAACTGATGGGCGTCGGGCTCTACTCCTGCTAGCAATCCAGGAGTGACTTCCGGCTCCAACAGCGTTAGAACACGAAATACCATGAGTTTTAGAAAAATCCCATGAGGGAATAGCAAGAAGGAATTATGCAGGCAAAGCTACCGTGCAAAAGGTATTGTGCATAGGAATTTGGTGGCCAACGATTCACAGAGACTCGAAGGAGTATTGTCAAATATGTGATGTCTGTCAAAGGGTAGGCAAACCTAACAGAAGGGACAAGATGTCATTATGACCACAAGTAACATTGTAGTCATTTGACAAGTGGGCAATAGACTTCGTGGAACCAATCAACCCACCAGCAAAAAGAATAAGAGAAAGGTACATTAGCAATGCGACGAAATACCTAACAAGATGGGCGAAAGCCGCACCAGTGAAGGATTGCTGCGCAAAAACAGCAACGCATTTTTTATTTGAGTAAGTAATTACTCAATTTGGATGCCCAAGAGTTTTGATGAGTGACCAAGGCACACACTTCATAAACAGCACCATCAGCGCTATGACTGAAGAGTTTGAAGTCCATCTTCAAAAGAGTACACCATATCACCCACAGGCAAATGGCACAGTAGAATCATTTAACAAAATCCCGGAAAACACGCTGACAAAAATTTGTAACGTCAATAGGGATGAATGGGACCTCAATGTACCAGCAGTATTATGGGCCTACAGGACTACGTGAAAAAATTTGACAGGGCACACGCCATTCAAATTGGTATATGTCCAAGAAGCAGTGGTGCCATTAGAATTTCTAGTACCAAGCTTGCACGTAGCAGCAATTACACAAATGATAGAACGAGGCATAGTACAAGAGAGATTGAATTAGTTAATGGCCATGGAGGAAGATTGGATCTTAGCAGGATTCCACCAACAAGTTCAGAAATCAAGGGACAAATCTTGGCATGATAGACACATAAAGAAGAAAACTTTCAAGGAAGGAGATCTAGTATTGATGTATGACAGCAAATTGTTTCAGCACCTAGAAAAGCTAAGAATGCATTGGCTGGGACCATATGAGGTAAAATCTATCACAGATGGAGGATATGTACAGTTAAGATATTTATCAAGCGTAGAACTCAGACGGATGATCAGTGGGAGCTGACTGAAGCTATATAAGGACAGTTGACCACCCACCGCGCAATAAATATATATATATATATATATATATATATATATATATATATATATATATATTGTTGTAATTACTACCAACAGAGGTGCAGTGCACTGAGGGAAAAAAAGGCACGCACACTTAGGAACACAAAATCAGCAAGGAAAATGGGAACATACAAAAGGGAAATAAGTGAGAAAAGGAAATTCGGAAAAAGCAGTACGACATGACAGCACTAGGTAGAATTAAAGGACCGATGGGACGCCACATTAATCACGCCAACTGGAGATGGAAAGGAAAAGTAATGGAAAGTATGAAACCGTCAGAGGTGCATTGAACCCACAATTAAGGTGCATTAAAACCATAAATTAAGGAAGCATCCTCGACAAGCTTCATGGGAAACCCATACAACACACGGACGCAGAAGAAAACAGTCTATTCRTGAAAACARAGMAGACARAGAGAAATAGAGGCTAAAGAGCACAGAGTTAGTTCACAGAGATCACAGAGAYCGTTTGAATTCAGCAAAAGTTTGACATTCACTGCCATGGCACCTCCCAAGCAAGAAGAAGCRAGTCAGACTGCYAGAAAAACCAAAGTTCAGACCAGATCACACGTATAGGGGGAAGAAGGTGAAMAMCATCCGCCAKAGATCATCAATGTCGATGAAATACCATCTCTAGACAMAGCACCAGTGAACCCTACATCGATAGTGGAAGAAACCCAACAACCCACACCAGAGGGAAYGAGTAGAGATATACCGRCAGAGGTACAGGAGYAGTCGAACCAGGACACTGAAACCTTGAAGGAGGTGTAACTAGAGAACACCRAAGCAGCTCCAAAATTCAATGGAACGGTGTCGAATCTAGAAGCAACAATCGAGCTAGACGAGTCTAAAATGACCATATCAGACCACCCACCAGAAGGAATAGTAGAATATGTCATGGTTTGGTCGGAATGGTACACTGAGGAACAACCAGAAGTTGTTGGAACTTTGAGCTAGCCACCATTGCCGAAGAAAGACAATATACATATACCCAGGTCACCTCGCAAGAAACCTTCCGTAGAAATCATTCTATCGAAGATACCAAATGGGGTACAAGTAGGACCAAACCTATTGGGTCATATAGGGAAGCTCAAATACTCAAACCATGATGTAGCAGACGAAGACAAGTTTATGGAACTTGCAAAGAGAGTACATGGAGACAGTGGGCACAAATCCATTTGGGGAACTGATTAATCAGCCACTCCAATGGGTAACTAGGTTGGAGAAAAAAGGAATTTTAGGTCTACTAGACCTACCACATTTTGGCAAAGGTTAGTATGCAACCATTTGCGTCAAACAGTTGTTAGAAGTCATGCATGGCGAGGACATATGGTTGGATAAGCTTGTCTCTATAGACGTAGATCTTATTGCAAACATAACAGGATTTCCATCCCAGGGAATGGATCCCGCATAGTTTTTGGGTGACAAATATAGGGAGAAAGTGTTAGTATAAGAGATGAAGAAGAAGTATGGCACTGACAGGTGGACAAGAGGAATCATTATCAAAAGGATCAACGATGCCGCAACACAATTGGGCATGAAAATATTAGCATGCAAGCTACTAAGAAAATGTCACAGGGAGGAAGTCCTAGCTGGGGTTGTTGTAGTTGCATCTCAGTGTGCAGAAGGCACCACAGTGAGTCAAGCACCGTATCTCTTGAACTAATTCCCATATCACTGCAAGGATGCGCAGGATTGTTGTGGATGGGAATCCCTCCTACGGACTTAGCATTTAAGGGCTCTAATCATGCATGCAGAAAATGGCCATTTCAAAGGCCTCTACTCTTTCCTATTCTCCCAACACAAAACCCCACATTCATGCAATACAAAGGTGTAAATGAGATTCGGTAACTCTACCTTAATCCCTTCGCTTGATTTTGATCCCTTTGCTTTCACTCACTCTTTGATTGTAAGTCTCCTCCCAAAGCTGACCTACATTCACACATGAAAAAACAAAAAGTTGCGAACATGCATTTCATATACTAATTGTTGGGTTAGTTGTGACAATATCATGAAATAAACATTCAACTTGAACACATGATATGGCGGGACGGGAAAAGTATTCATTTTTGTATTAATATTCACAAGAGTAAACTTACAATATGTGGTCGACACTGCTCCTCGAAACTAGTCCTAGGCTCCTCTTCAACTGTCCTCCAACTGCTTTGCTCTATATTTCTCTTTGCATAAGGAAGGCTAAAGGTTGGGACAAGGGGAGTGCTCAATTGGATATAGTTTCTTTACTATGATTTTTCTCTTTTAAAATGGGACCCCTACCCCTTCTTTTATAGGCTAGAAAGGGCTAGGTATTTGGTCAAATGACCATCCATGCATGGCCGAAAGGTTTAGTTAACATACCCAAAACTGTGTGTTCCATCAACAAATTTCCTTTTTTCATGCTTCTGTAGGTCCACGCAGGTTGTAGTGGGTCAGCTAGCATGGACATTGTAGATACACGTGGGTTGTAGTGGAGCAAGGTGCGTGGGCCTTTTAAAAAATGTATTTTTAAGAAGAGTTGTTCAGTAGTGTTTGGCAAAGAAGGAATCTGAGATGGCCTGATGTCAGGTAAGCATGTTTGGTGAAAATTAGATTTATAACAGATGCCCCCTAATGTGTGAGGTCAAAAGAGCATCTGATGGCCGAAATACATTATCAATCTTTATCAACGTACCAAACCAGTGAGCCCAAGGACAAGAATTCAGGAGGTGCCATCTGCAAAATAAAAATTGTCTCACCGAGGCGAGCATACCCATGCTCGGGATGAAATAAAATCATGGCTACCAATAAAATACAATGTAGATCCATGTCATATAACTATATAAAGTGTAGCTGCGAGCAATACACAGCGGATCTACATTTCAAAATCAAAAAGATATACATGTATAATATCCATCTTCTAGAAGCTGATAAGGCCTGATGGTTGGAGATGAGGTTGTTAGAGCTCGAGAAACAACTTCAAAATCTTCAAAACTTGGGTAGGAGTGTAATACGAGTGTACAACTTCACTGCCCAGAGGTCTTCGATGGGTCATCGGACATGGACTAGAGAATCTTGATGATCAGACTGAAATCTTCATTGATTTCGAACAAAGACTTGATTGGACTTTCGGGATGGTCGGGCATGAGGGCAAGAGACAAAATGCAGAGGGGCTGACTCAGGCTTGGTAAAAACTTCCCTTGGACAATAGCATGAAAAATGATGAGACTCGGGCAGCATGGCATTGACATAAGTTCATGATGCAGGAGGCAGCGCAAACTCTCCATATGTTTGGAAGAATAACCAAATGGAGGAGAACATAGCTCTATGTAGAGAGAACAGCTTCCTAAGGTCATATTCAATCCTAGAGCTTGACGAACAAATGGAAGGATGTGCTTTGTCCAAGGGTGACTCATTTTGCTGTCAATAACAAGAAAATACTTTTCCCTTCCTCTTTTGGGGGTATATTTGATTTTTTTGTCTTTTTCAATAATTTTGGAAAAAGAATAAAAGAATGCTACATTACAAAGGAGGAACAAGTGTCACAAACATACTAGTTCGAGGTGCAAGGACAAGACTGATGTTCAGATCAAGGACACTCAAAAAAATCCCTCCCGGGCCAAAGGTGTCAAGACACAAAGGAAAATTGCTACAAGGCTTGCATATAAGGAATGCTTCAGATGGTTTAGTTGAGAGAAACATGGAGCCGACATTAGGCCAAAGACACAGGTATGCAAACACGGTTAACAAAACACACAATGGTAACATCCTTAGATTTACTTTTAACAAGCCTAGAGAAGGTAAGCTCGGTGGTTTTTCATATTTAGAGAGTCTAAAAAAACGTAAAAGGAGACTCCGTTGGGGTACATTTTTTCGAAGATAGTCTAGTCAACTCGAAAAAGGGGTAAACTAGCACTGACCAGACGTCTATTCAAAATCATTTTAACGAGTGTGATAAAGACAAGGTCACTCGGCAATTTTTTCATTTTTAAGGAGTCTGAAAAAAGCATAACTATGGACTCCGTCAGGAATGTTCTTCTAGACCATTTTAACGAGTGTGAAAGAATAAGGTCACTCGGCGATCTTTTCAATTTTAGGGAGTCTGAAAAGAGCTTAACTATGGACTCCGTGGGGGTTCCTTTTTTGTAAATTTAGTCCCTAAGGCCCAAAAAATGGTTAAAATTATACCTGAGAATAATCTTCTAGAAAACCGAGGCTTCTAGAGTATACCTTTGTTCGTATAGTTGACCATCTGTACCTAAAAAGGGGTAAACTACCACCAAAAAAACGTGCCTTCAAATTTAAGTTTAACGAGCATGAAGGGAAACAAGATCGCTCAGCAATCTTTTCATTTTTAGAGGGTCTGAAAAGGGCTTAAAAGAATACCCATGGGGGCTACAACTCATGTATGAAACTGGTTCAGGTAGAGCCCACTACCAAGATCAGACCAAGAGTCTCTTCGATAGTCAACTTGGAAAGTCTCCCAAAAGGGAAGAAAACACAAACCACGGTGTAAGTCCTCCCTTGGTATAGAAACCGTAGTCATGGCTTCAAGGATAGCTTCATTTGAAGGCAATTCAAAATTCGAGAAATCATGCAAGCAAGGGTTGACAGTGCCAAAGGGTGAAGTAAATTGACCATATTCCATATGATGATGGAGGCTCTGGCTAAGACTAGTGGAGTCTATCAACAAAGAATCACAAGCACGAGGGCTTGAGGATCTACAAACAATGAGATCAGACTCAGAAGGAGACTCAAGATTACTTGGACCAAGAGGGGGAAGCAAGGGCTCCCATGCCCCCACTAGATAAACTAGTGGATCAATTGTTGGGACCAAGTATCTAGAAGGAAAACATGATCGCATAGGTTCCTTCTCAGAAACAATTGAACATCGAGGATAAGACACCACATAATTAACCCATGGCGGGGTAGAGTCTACATGAACACTAGGAACATGTAAAGGGGTAGCTTGAAACAATGTCGAATTAGGATGGTGATTATCAGATGCCAGCTGGTCAATAATGGCGATGCTTCCATTGTGAGGGAAATGCATAACCCGAAAGAGCGTAGACACCACAGCATTCATAGCATATACATAATCACACCCGAGAAACATATTGAAATCTAACGGGCCTTGCACCACTACAACATCGACAAGGACATTATTCCCACCTAACAAGATAGGAAACTAAGGAAGAATCGCCAAACATTCACTAGGACGTATGCCAAAAGCCAATAGCCCATGTGAAGCAGACACAAGCTTGGGAGATCCCAAGACTTTCCAAACCGAGGACGATAAAATACTTGCAGAGGCTCCTTCATCTACAATACATCGATAAATGTTTTTTGAATTAAATTCAACCCTTATTTGAAAGGGTGCGAAGGAAGGAAGACAAGGCTCAACAAGGTCATTCCAATCAAAGGAAACCATCCTAGGGCTTGGAGGGGGTGTGCTCAGAATGAGTGGAATGCCCCCTTGTTCTGAAAATACTAAACCAAAAATGATAAAAACATAGTCGATAGACACGTCACTCCCCAAAAGAAGAGTGGGATCATCCGATGACTGCATCGGCATGACCACTTTCGCAACCAATGGTTGAATAGGCTATGAGACTACATGGTCTAAAGGCACCTCACCCCCCAAAATAGGAGTGGGATCAGCCGATGACTGCATCGACATGACCACTTTCACCACCAATGGTTGAATAGGTTGTGAGACTACATGGTCTAAAGGCACCTTACCCCCCAAAAGAGGAGTGGGATTAGTTGATGATTGCATTGGCATGAACACTTTCGCAACCAATGGTTGAATAGGCTGCGAGACTACATGGTCTAAAATCACCTCAACCCCCAAAAGAGGAGTGGGATCAGCCAATGACTGCATCGGTGTGACCACTTTCTCAACCAATGGTTGAATATATTGCGAGGAAACCTCAAAATACTCAGAATCAGAAGAGCTTGCAGACAGGGACCACAATCTTCGTACTTCTGGAAGGCCAAGGCACAAATGAGTAAGGTGATCTCCCTTGCAAAGCTTACAAGGGAACTTAGGTTTACATCCTATCTGTCTATGTTTATGAATAGAATCAATGCCCCCAGTATGACTGGCAGTGTCTGGTTGCACATCTCCAACATGACTTGCAGAGGTTGGTGATGGGTCAATAACATGACTCGCAGAGGCTACAGACCTATTGTCAGTATGACTAGCAGTGACTCAACGTTTTCCCCCAACATGACTTGCAAAGGCTGGGTGCTTGCCCCTAGCATGACTTGCAGAGGCTGGGTGTTGGTCTTCAACGTGACTTGTAGATTTTGTCGACCTATCTCCAACATGACTCACAAAGGTTGGTGATTTCTTCTTCCTATTCTTCTTCTTTCTATTTCGTTTAGACTTTCAGTTACTAGTAACTGTACTTTCATTAGAGGCGGGAGAAGGAGGATGAGAAGACTTTGTTGATGAAGGGGAATCAACATGGTTCCCATGACATAGGGTGATCAACTGAGAAGCACCAAGAGAATTTGGGACGTTTGGAATGGTACCCAACCAAACCGGTAGTCCCACATTCAATCCAGGAATGTACAATGTGGCCATCAAAGGGACACCAACGTTTCCCAAGAAAGGAAAAGAACAAGAATCCCCTTGTGAAGGGGTTCCTTGGTTGGTAATGTCGAGAAATTTGGCCATGAAGATCCTATGCACAGTTTCTCCCCTTGCGGGATCGTTCAAGTCTGTAAAAGTCTCACGCACTGAGTCTGGCAAACTAGTGGTATCAAAACAATGGCTATAAAGAGGTGGCTCCATGTTTCTAAGCAGAAGACCAAAAAGTCCTCACAACCGGCAGAGTGGGTGGTCTACCACCCTAGGTCAGAGACCCAAAGAAATGACTGACTGAATCACTATGGAAAACTAAGGAGCATAGAGCACACACTAAAAGTTCCTAAAGGAAAATCAAGCAAACAACTAATTAGTTGGAAGAACAGTTACGCCAGCCAACACTAGAGAAACTTACCGGTGCAAGTGCAACTTGAATATGGAAGAACCCTCTAGGTATACTCTACAAAGTGTGGCCCAACATCTACCCTAAGTACCGTGGTATACCCCCGCAGTCACCTATGTAAGTCCCTAGAATAAAGGCAACTAAGTTGCCAGCTCGTGAACAGTCACCAGGTGGGTACAGTCGACAGTCGGGTAGACCACAATGATTAGGGTATCAAGCCTGAAAATTGTCAAGGGTATCGAAAGCAAGTGGTCCGAAAGACAATTGAGGACCTCAAATGGATTCAAGACCCACGAAGCTCTGTGACAAATGAAATTGATGGAATCCTAGGACAAGCCCTCTATATGTGTTCTCCACTACGCTTGGTCCAGATTTGGAGGGGTTATCTCCACTACCTTTCCTTACGTGACCTCGTGTTTATCCCCTATGTTAGAGGGGGGTTCTGGATAACTTTCACGATACTGGACTTGGACACTCCCTAACTCAGACTCCAATGTTTGATTCAATGGCCTTGAAGAGTTTCCTCTCCAACCTAATTCAAGGCCCTAACCCTAAACTAGTTGGTTGACCCTACAAACATAAAAAGTCTATTTAATTTTAGATTTAGCATTCTTTTTTAAGGATTGTCTTAAGTCAAGGGTTATGGAAATGAAACTAGTGATGTTTTGATGGACAAAAAGAGGAAATAGACAGAAAGTTGGAAACAAAATAACTTTTATGAACAAATTCAAATTTGTGTTTTTCAACTTCCTAACCAACTTTTCAAATTATGACTTCTAAGATCTTTGAATCAGTCAACTTCAAACAGGGTTTCACTCAACTACAAGCTACTTATTGTCTAAGTAAACTGTTAAAAACTTATGAAAACAAAACTTTTCCTTGATTATTAATTCAACAAACAATTATTCAATCAAGCAAAGAAGTGAAAGAAAAAGTCTTTTTTTTTTATTTAATGCTAGTAAGGCAAAAAGAAAAAATAACGACAATTAAAGACCACGAGAACTTTTGGCCTGAGCGTAGATCACAAAGATTCACTGACATTAATACACAAGCTGATTAAAGTAGACTCTCACAGTTGTCTAAAAACCGTAAGAAAGAAAAAATTTAGAAAAACTTTTCAATGAAAAATAAAGCTATTTCTATAACCAAACATAAGTTGTTGACTGCTATGACAAAGGAAAAAACTAATTCAAAGAAATTTCTGAGAGGTATAACTCTTGATAAGGAAGAGGATGATTGTCTCTTCTTACACAAAAATTTTCTCAACAGTCATGTTGTTGATAGTTCAACAGCCATCATGTGCACGTGGGCTGTGTATTATCAGGGCATGTGTACACATGTACAGGCCTTATGCAGGTCACATGTACCTCTGCAATCCTTCAAAAAGTGAAAAACAGGCAATCCAACACTGGCTGAGACCACTGGTATTGAAAACCAACATCCCTTGAAGACTCAGAAACTCATTTTAACAGAAAAGAAAAACAATTTAAGGAAAAGTTCATAGACCAAAATCAATCTGAGGTGGTACCTAAGCTATAAAACTACAAACACAGAGACCAGAATGAAATCTAGAAAACCCCTGAGGAGGATCACTCCTGACAGGAGAGAGGATGACTACCTCTCTAAAAAACAAATTTTATGAATTCACACACGTGACTAACACTTCATTAGCTAGCGTATACATGCAGGCTGTCTGAAGGTAGGGCGAGGGTACACGCGTGCATGCCTTATACAAGCCGCATGTACCTCTGTGACTCTCGTAAAAAAAAATGCAGCCAAGCAAAGAAACAGAGACAGATGGTATGGAAGACCAGAATCTCTGCTAGCTCAGACTTTTGCAGAAACTCTAAAAACAAGTAATGAAACCAATTTTTAAAAATACCCAAAAAAGACTCCCAGAAAACCCTAGAGATCCCCAGTATGGTCGCCAATTCTGTTGTGGATGGGAATCCCTCCTACGAACTTAACATTTAAGGGCTCTAATCATGCATGTAGAAAATGACCATTTCAAAGGCCTCTACTATTTCCTATTCTCCCAACACAAAACCCCACATTCATGCAATACAAAGGTGTAAATGAGATTCGGTAACTCTACCTTAAGTCCTTCATTTGATTTTGATCCCTTTTCTTTCACTCGCTCTTTGATTGCAAGCCTCCTCCCAAAGCTGACCTGCATTCACACATGAACAAACAAAAAGTTGTGAACATGCATTTCATATACTAATTGTTGGGTTATTTGTGACAATATCATGAAATAAACATTCAACTTGAACACATGATATGACGAGATGCGAAAAGTATTCATTTTTGTATTAATCTTCACAAGAGTAAACTTACAATATGTGGTCGGCACTGCTCCTCGAAACTGGTCCTGGGATCCTCTTCAACTATCCTCCAACTACTTTGCTCTATATTTATCTTTGCACAAGGAAGGATAAAGGTTGGGACAAGGGGAGTGCTCAATTGGGTATAGTTTCTTTACTATGATTTTTCTCTTTTAAAAGGGGACCCCTACCCCTTCTTTTATAGACTAGAAAGGGCTAGGTATTTGGTCGAATGACCAGCCATGCATGGCCAAAAGGTTTAGTTAACTTACCCAAAACTATATGTTCCATCAGCGACTTTCCTTTTTTCATGCTTCTGTAGGTCCATGCGGGCTATAGTGGGTCAGCTAGGGTGGACACTGTAGATACACGCAGGCTGTAGTGGAGCAGGGTGTGTGGGCCTTTTAAAAAAGGTATTTTTAAGAAGAGTTTTTCAGTAGTGTTTTGGAAAAGAAGGAATTTAAGATGGCCTGATGCTAGGTAAGCATGTTTGGTGAAAATTAGGGTTATAACATGGATCTAGGCACAGAGTTTCACTCTTCATGGTTGATCACGTTAATCGCATTCATGGGGTGGAGGGAACCAAGGTATGTAACTTTTTGTACCAGACCCAAACCAAACCAGGGAGTGAGGTACTTACTGCTAAGGGATATGTTGAATGCTAGTCACAAAAGGATGAATGGGTCCATATTTAAAGGATACCTATGTGACCTACAAGAATCCATATCCAAGTGTTGGCACAGGGGCCCCAAGGTTCAATGCTACAACAGCGCACCAACAAAACCCTAACTACCAACCCTTTCGGCAACACCTGCGAAGAAGATGAAGTCTCACCCAAGGTAGAGGAAGGGGTGGTTGCAGGACTCAGATGTCTGCAACCTTAGATGGGACACATATCTGTGATTCTAGTATTTAACAGAGCATTTAGCAGTAAACCTTCATTAATATCTAACCAATATCTACTCCGCAGATAAAATAGAGTATCGCAGCATTCGCCCAGATCTAATGTATCTAAGCACTTAGAATAAGGAATTATATTAGATCTAGCAGATTCAAGCACTAAGAAAGTTCACAGAGGTTAGATCTAGCATCCAGATTCATCATAAGAACAAAATATAAACAAATCTATCTATCTATCTATGTCAAGCACTTAGCAGATAACACATAAGTACACCAACACATCGCACAAAGCAGAGCAACACGGCATATATGTGGTTCACCCCCACCCTGGGGCTATGTCCACCAACTCTTCTTCTTTATTATCTTCTTCAATCAGAAACATGCACAGAGCCACAAAAACCTTACTCCGCATAGGACAGGAGATATGTGCACCTCGCTAGATCCTCCTTCCTTGCATTACAGCACAAATCCCTTCACAGTCTATTACAACCACTTGCACTTAGCTCTGCAAGTCTCTCACAGTATGCACAAAGCATTTACAATCCATGCTTGTACTTAGCACAACATCACATAGATGCCTCTTCCCTTTTTTATCCTTACATCGCCTAGACATCTATTTATATATTACAAAATAGGCCTAAGCATGGGTAAACCCATGGGCCGACATTCCCATACCCGTTACATATTCCCAAATCCCAAAAAGGACCCAAAAAGGGGTCGATATCCCATGATCTCTTCTTCGTCTTGCACTCTGCCTTCGACAAGCTGTTGAAGTCCAAAATGGTCAAACTTGACCAAGGATCTCTCAAAACTTGGTTGAGGACCAACACCAATATGTGGAGAATAACACCAGAGGTTGTCGTGTGATATCGGGACATCGCCAATTTCAGGGCTACATGACATACAATGTGGACACAAGCATGGAAGGATCCTGATAAACAGTGGCTAGAGATGTGCTACTATATCACAGAGGGTGACATCGACATGGTCATTAGAAAATGGGACAATGAGTGGAAGGTTCCCGTCCTCACCTAGGAATTGTCAGAAAGAACAGTAGAAGAAGAGGTAGGGCAGGGAGAAACCCAGCCAAAATAAATCCAAGTTCCCAAGAGATGAAGAATGGTCTAGGGAAAAACAACACAGACAAACGAAGGGCCAATGAAGACAGGGACCCAGAATGGGAAGAAGGAAAAGACACAATAGGCCAAGGAGCAGCAGAAATAGGTCGAGCCCGCACAAGGGATAGTAGCAATTCCCAACCCACAGGAACTAGGGGGAAGCAAGAGGATATCCACACAGACAGGAGGCACGTGCAAGAAAACAAAGGAATGAAGAACACCCCTAGAGTACACAATCATGGATGACGATGGAGAGATGCTAGCCTGAATGGTCCAGGACTGTCTAGCCAATGATTTTGACCATACTATGCACCATAGGGATAGGATTCAAGAGGAGTTGGCAAACATGCAACAGCTCCTCAAGAAAATCAAGGAAGTGTAGACAGCAAGCAGCAGGGGAATAGAACCATCAGCACCACAAATGGAGGGAAGAGTGGAAGTAGAAGAATGAGATCCAGTCCACCCATTACCACAACCAAACGCAACATTCCACATCACACCCAGTATGTTGCACATGGATGAGATTTTGGGGCAAACACCCCTGAAGGACTTAAGCCAAATCCAACTGGTCTGGACGCGGATGCCAACCAGGGCACTACACAAGTTGCAGATTAGCATAAACCACGAGGTACAGTCTTGCACATACAAAGACTTAGTCGAATTGCAGTGAGAAACAAAGAAACGGGATGCACTGGAAATATTCTATGAGCAGGATAAATCTGAGACCCGGGAGGAAAGGGAGCACATAAAAGGATTGGAACATAAAGTGGCGAGAACTTATGAGAATATTCCACAATCTACGCAGAGAGATGAAATCACAGCAGTAGAAAATATTGATCGGATTGCACAGGAAATCAATCAATATCAGAAGGAGATCAAGAATATCCAAGAATAGCTCATACCAATCACCCCACCAGAAGTGAAGGAGAAAAGGAAGCAGGAATCAATAGTGCAGCTACATGAGATAGAACAGCAGATCAGGACAGCGACTAACTTGTTTGATAAAGCAACGCATCTATGGACGAAGTTAGAGGAGGATCAGTAGGTCCAAAAGTGGGACAGGGAAGAAGAAAGGATCAACGTCATGATCCAAGACCTCAAGCAGAGGTAGAAGAAAATGTCGATCACAGAATGTGTCAAAGGGGCGCAGGACATGAAGAGATTGCAGGTACAGCTAAATACTGCGCAAACATAGAAACAGGAGCGTCGGTCTCAAATGGAACCATTGTAGGAGCAGGTAGCATAAGTCTTGGCACAAGCAGAGGAATCCAAGGCACAGATAGCACAAACCCAAGAAGAGTGCATGGAATTGATCAATGACAAAATCGTAGTCCAGATAGTGGACATACTCAAAGAGAAGACTTTGCAGGCACAGACACAGGAATCAGATCTCAAGGAAACGTTCCAGGTGATCACCAAGGAGATCGAGGAATCACACAAAGGTTATATGGCTTGGGATGAGCCACATGTCAGTGTTGGGGGGCTGTTGGAGGTAGGCCAAAGCAGAAAAGTAAGGCATTTTTGGGAAAGAAAGCATGCACGAGGAAAGTGACAGCTAGAAGGAAGAACAACACGTGCGCATGTGAGGAATACCTAACGATGGTAGGGTTAGGGTTTTGGTAAGGTATTGTAAATGACTGAAGAGCTAGAAATGTATAAATGTAGATACTTAGGTATCATAAAGGATTGGTTCAGATATATACTTAGGTATCGGTCGGATAATTGTTTTTGCTAGTTTTTATGCATAAGTTGATTCGATATGAGATACTTTTGTTGTATGATATATTTTGTATAAGTTGTTGTGCTAGATAGAACAAGGGAGGGTAGATCTGAGGGTTATATCGCAGGCTGGGGAGATTGGTGCAATCTAGTATGCCTCATATATATCTTACCCGACTGAGAAGAGTTGTAAGTGCGTGGCGATGTAGATGCAGAAATAATATAATAAAAGAGATGAGAGAAAAATATTTGTGGATGTAGCCCAGGAGGGGGTGAAGGTAACATATGTGTTATGTGATGAATGCATGCATATCTTTATTGTCTTCAGCAGTTATTATTATGTTGAATGAATGAGTTTTTATATTTCTTTCTTATTCATCGATAACAGTATATTGTGTTTACAAGTTATAATAAATGGTTCAATATATAGCTCTCTTATCTCACACTCAATCCTAGGATATAAACACCTGAGTCTTATAGCCACCCATTAAATATATCTCGGGTGAGACTACGCAATGCATCTTGTGTGTTGTGTTTCTTTCTGTTTTACCAGGAGGGTCGATAGTTTTAGAGGCTTTGTTGGAAACCCAAACAGACATGAACCCTGGGTCAATAAACTCAGACAGAATAGAAGAATAGTAACTAACAGTGACATTGTGTTAAAAATCTGATTACAAATAGTGAGAAAGTCAATGCACATAATTAATTGAATTATACACAGTAGTTTTCATTTGATCACAGTGATTATTTGGTTGGTGTTATTTCCTTTTACAGAATGGTTTTATGGATTACTTAATTAATTTTATGAATAGTATCCACTCTCTTTCCCTACCATTATTTCGCTTTTCACTAATTACAACCCCATTGCCTTCCCACATTCATTTTTCACTCCTTGTTCTAAGATTTAATTATAGTCAAGAAGAATTATGTATTGAAGCAATTTGAAATCATTGTTTCTTGGTTGGATCACAGTGATATTTTCTTGGTTTGCATTACATTTGATTGTTTGTTGTCTTTGAGCAGTATCCATGTTTATTCCCCCCTCGTTTTATCATTTTTCTCTCAATACAAACCCCTCGCATATCCCAGGACCTTTTGTTCACCCTCTGCTCATTGAAAAATAGTTAAACAGTTTATATGGATTGGATTGCATGAGCCTGATATGTTGTTGAGCCAAAATTTATTTCATATTTTTAAAGAGTTGTCATGTATGGATGATAAATGAACTATTTTCTAATCAATTATGCATACAGGAATGAGATTTTCAAGAAAAAGGTTTAAAATTGAGGCCCATCATGCCCCTGACAAAGGAAAAGCCACTACTGCCCCTTCCCCACCTTCAAATGATTCTGATAAATCGGTGTCCTCTTGCATGTAATTGAGGGACAATTTCTCTCATGTTATTAGCGATATTAGGCCTAAGGGATCCACACAGCTTAAGGCAAATTCATAGAGTTTAAAAGGTGATAGTAGCAACAAAGGAAAGACTGCCTCATAGACTAGAAAATATGGATTTTAAGTTTTATTTATTTATCTGTTGTTGAGAACAGTTGACTTCATATTTTTGGACAGCAGGCTTTTTGGATATATTGGTAATATATTTTTGAAAATAATTTCAAATATTAATGAGATAATTTTTCAAGTATGAATGTGATGGTGGGAGTCACGAGGGGTGTTTTGCTTAATTTACTAGTTATGTTATGATTGTTAAGAGTTAAATGGGAGTCACAAGGGGTCCCACCTACTAGTATTATTTCATTATAACCCTTGTTATGATTTATGACTTTTCCCCCTAACTAAAAAGTTGGTTGAGTTTTTAGTTAACTTAACTAATGAGGTAGTTCAGCTACTTCAACCAATTCTAATTGCTTAAAAGAAAAAGGAAAGGGAGGAACAAGAGGAGGATAGAAGGAGAAACATACTAAGGTTTTCTCTTTGAGTTATGTTGAGATAGTTTAGTTTTAATTCATTCTTTAATTTATCACAAGCCTAATTATTTTTTATGATAGCAGGGTCTTATTGTAGATGGCAAGATTCAGGGATGAATTACATCATTCAGACAATTGTTTCTCAGAGGTGTTGATCTATCTTTGATAGTTTGTGTAGACTTGTCTATTTGTAAATTAGTTTTAATGACTGACAAAATCTGTTGTGCAGAGTCGAGTGGGAAACAATCTGTGGAAAGTTGATCCAGCTTTTAGAGTTCGGTTTTTTATTTTCTGTCAGAGGTCCTTTTCTATGTTCCATCTAGGATGTCTAAGTTTGACTTTGGTCCAAAACTTCTTTACGAAATTTCGTAAAGAGAATGACTCTTTGGTGAATTGGAATTAAATAAAGGATTGCTTTATGTCTGTATTGATTGTCATCTTGGTGTCTTTGCTTCTGTCTCTACATTTATTTCAGCAATTTTTATATTCAAAAAATCATATAAATAATGAATTTTTCAGTAAGCTTTTATTTATAAAAATACTAGCCTAAGAACTTGTAATCAATACACGTGAGTTAGGATATTAATTTTGATGGCTATAAACATAGGGTGGCATTCCCGTGTATTTTTATTTAGCCAAGAAGAATCTGAAAATGTTTGAGTAAGATCATTCATATATTTTCCTCAACACATACCAAATTGGAATTTCCCATCAACTCCCATGTCTTCTTAGGTAACATATTCACATCAAAACCTAAGTCCAAAATAATGTTATCCACATCATACTCTCCAATTTGCACACTGAATTAGAATTCTTTATTGGTTTTCTTTTTACGTAGTACCTGATTTAGCATCCTTTTCCCGATGGGAGTTTCCCTTCCTCTTATGCATTGATCAATCATGTTGTATAATGTACTCATTGCAGCCTCATCTTTGATTATCTCTACACAACTTCTCAAGAATTATGTTAGCATTATTACCTTCCCCGTTGGATTCTCTAGCATAGCACGATCTTCTATACGAGGCACAGTTGATGTCGATGCTTCCCAATCCACTTTGAGTACTTCTTTCCTTACCCTCTAATATGTCTCATTTTCGTATTAAGGATGAAAGGTGTGCATAGGCTCTGCTAACTTTATTACCCATTTTTCAGTCTTCTTTCCTTCCTATGTCTTATTAGTCCATGTTCTATCTCCTTCACGCATAACAACAGCTACTCTAGGTCCTTCATTGCGTCTTTCAGCTAATATCATCTACACATTCTAATTCAGATTATGGTTCTATTTTCCTCTGTCCTACCACTTTGCAACTAGTTAGGAACAGTCTTTTTTCAGGTGATACATTTCTCTGCAATATGTGCACGTCATACATGGATTCTAGAAGTCGCACGCCAAGTGTCTAGGTTGATTATAGTTATAACATATAATCGGTCCTCTTCCTCCTCTGCCAAAATTGTATCTACCTTAGCCTCAGCCAAATTTTCCTTTGTTCCCTTGATTGAAATCTCATTGATTGTAGTATTGTGGACCCCCCGCTTCTACTATAGCATTTTCTTCCTAGATCTTGTACATATCGGATGTGCACTCTCTCAGTAAGTAGAACGTGCGGAAATCTTTCTCCTCATGTTCTGCATATTTGCAAAAATTTCAAAACAAGTTCTTTGGTGTACTCTGGCACTTCTATAGTAGTGGACACTCAGTTGGGTGATGACCCCATTTCTTACATATCTCGCAGTATCCTTCTCCCGGCAATGGATTCGGTGCTCTTGTCACCAAATATTGCGTGAATGTTAGTAATTCGTCCTTGTGGTAGCCTTCAGTCCTACATTTTGTACACCATACTTCCTCATGTTTACCTTTCCCTTTGTCAATTATGTCAATTGAATTGTCAATGCAGACAACTGTGTCTAAACTTGCACCATTCCTCCACTGTCTCCCATCGGAGATGACTCTAGTTTCATTGAAATCTCTAGTACCTCAGGCTACGATGCAACCTTTTATTGGATCAATGGCATACGAATGTGTAGTAGAATCCCTGCAATAAACCATTCTTTGTGTTGTTGATCTGGGATCTAAAAATTTAATCTACCCATCACATCCTTAAATCTCTGGTCGTAATCCCATACCGACTATGTTTGTACTTGTTTGATCTCCTTCGATTCTATGATGTACTATGATTCTAACTTTGGCTTCTTGAACTCCTCCAGTAGTGCTTACTTAATCGTTGCCAAAGTCCTGGCCTATGTTTTAGGTGTGGTGCTCTATAAATTCATATATTATACTAGCGCATGACCTCTAAATGTTGTCACTAACTGCACAATCTTCACAACTTCATCATGTATGTTCTTTGCATCCCAAATCATCTCACAAATAAATAGGTGTTGTTCTTAGTCCTCTGACCCAGTTCCTTGGAACTTAAATAGCCTAAAAGTATTATCCATCCTGACCATGTTGTTTGATGTAGTCCCTCCTCTTGGTGATGTTGGTTGACTCTAATTCTGACTCTTCGTACTACTTCTACTATTCTAACTGCTACTACTCAGTCCTCCTTGGCTAATAAAAAATAAACCCAGTACATTATCCAACAAAAAATCAATTGCTTGAGTAGTTGGGTTACTTTCCAAATTCAGTTGTCTTACCAATTCGGGAGTCCAATTCCTCACCGTTGAACCTTCTAGTTTTCTCCAACAATCTTTCTAGCCACTCTATCAGAATAACTGGAAATTCACCAAAGAATATTTCATGAAGATCTATAAACACTTACCTTTGTAGCCATTACTTATCACTCATCTGAGGTTTTATGTTCTCTTGTCGTTCAAATTCTCATTCCTTCCTTTCCAACCATTTTGAGATCTCCTTCTTAGTCGACCTCCAAAACATCCCCTTAATTGCAAAGTCTCAATCCCGACAACAGAACCATTTGTTGGAACTATTTTGTGCGCGGGTTGTAAGACCCAAGGTTCTAGTTATATACGACCAAAAAAACCCACTAGACACTGGCCCTTTTGGCATCACCTTCTTGCGCAGATGAAGTCTCACTCAAGGTATCTATGGGGACTGCGAGAACTAGGCTTCTGCAATCGTATGGGAATGGGAGTAAACCATTCAGCTCATTCTTCCTTATTGTGTGGTGTGCATGACTCTATTTTTCTCAGTTATTAACTATGTTGATTATTTGGGTTGGTTGTCATTGAAGTCAACCCTTGAAGAATGTCTGATAGCAAATTTCGGTTGCACAAAGGTTTGTGTAATGGAACCAAGTTTGTTTGATGTATAATGGTATGATTTTTAATATATTTGAAGGTAATACTATTCTAAATGGATATTACATGTCATTCCATTTCTGGTGGTATGTGAAACATCACATAACTCCTCACGGTTAGAGATTTATGGCCATGTGAAGTTGGAGAACCCTCATGAGTCATCTAGAAGCCCCAAAAGGTCAAAGTAGCCAAATTCGTTGCAAAGAAGAAATTATTTAAATAATAAAGTGAAGTGATGAGTGTACTATAATTCAAAGTGGATACAAAATAAATTATTTAAATAATAAAGTTAATGGAGAAATTACTAAGTGGACAAGTGGTTAGAAGTGGGTTATACCTAAAATAAGGAAAGTGGTTTAAGATGGTTAGAAGGTAACCCCTTGAGGAAGCTACACAAAAGTATAAATAATAGGAAAGGGTCTCTCATTTTAATTACACTTGAGAATATTGAATATCTATAAGTGACTGAGGTAACCAAAGTATATCTAAGGAAAATTTCAGAGGGAACGTGAAGTAAAGAAGGCCGAAATTCAAGGAAGGATAAATTATTTTGATAATGCTTTCTAAGGTATGTTATTTACAGGTCATCTCACCATTTTCGCAATAACTTTTTTTCTAGAATGATTCAGACCGTGAAATATAGAGGTCATTGAGGAAACATATCCAAGTAGCTATGGTAAAAAATTTAGCTTGTGGTTCGTTGTATTTTTGGATTTACACTCTGTGGAAAATAGAGTTTGTGGCTAGTCCTGAAACTAGTCTAAAATAGGTGTTTCGGGTAAAAATGCCATAACTTCTTCATAACAGATCCAAATTCAATAAGAAAAAATGTATTGGTTAGAGTATAGTATGTAGTATTCTTTGTACCATTGTTAAGCCCTAATATTGTCTCATTACCCCTTAATTGGGGCTTATT
>ML816767.1:38137-51012 GCA_009831015.1 Picea engelmannii | reverse complement strand
TAGAAATATGTACAAAGTTTTACTTCTGAATCGAAGAACTTTCTTTATCTACTTCAGATTCTTGAATATGTTTTTCTAAAAAGTTCACCAAATCCTTAGGAGCCTCAGGTATTTCGTTTGCTTCAAATGAAAAGAAGCTTCTTTGTAGTCCAGGCAACTGGTTGGCAATTGCTTTCTCTGTAGATTTAACTTTTTCCAGTTTTGAACTAGAAGCTATCATTAGCTTCTCGATTTCTGCCATATTAACTATTTTGATATTTGAAATTGCAGCTTTCTTCTCTTCCAGTTCCTCTTTTTCCTTCAGTTGATACTTGTTGATGTCTATCTCTCCTAATGAATCGGATAATCCATCTGTCCCGATATGTGTTGACTCTTTTTCAATGAAATCAAAAATCTTTTGGCAATCTTCATTAACATTTTTTGTAATCCTTTTATAACCTTCTAAGTTGGTTTCCCAAACCTTTATCATTGCATCTCCTTTCAACTGTTCTGAAATAGACAACTTCTGTGATTTTTCACTTTCCTCATTATGTAAAGTAGTGATCATCTTTTGAAAATAATTTATTACCGCTTTAGCTTCCATTTCTTTTTGCCCTATCTTGTCCATGGACTTCTTAGATTCTTGGAAATAACTCTGGATGATTTCCAGATTGCAAAATACCTTTTGTTGTTCCTCATTCATATTAGCATATATCTATGATGCTTTATTCTTGAATTGATCTATTCCAATCACTTGATTACCAACTGAAATGATCTTGTCTTGCAGCGATTTGTTTTCATTTCCCAGTGCCTGTACTTGTTCCTAAGTTACCTGTATCATATTCTTTGCCTCATCCAGATTTTCATTTAGCTTTTGAATTTCCTGGATATCTTTCAGTCTGTCTTGCTCAAGACCTTTTTGTATTCCCCGACCGATTATTTTTTCATTTTCTTTCAACCTATCATGTAGCTGTGTGATTTCCTGATCTTTCTGCTCAATCATAGTGATTAAATTTCCTACAGAGTACATATTTGTCGATTTTATGGCCCCCATAGTCCCTTCTAACTCTGTAGCAAATTCACTTTCTTTCATCTTTTTTCCATCAATAATAATTTTGTGTTTTTTAACTGTTCTTTCTCCTACAGGATATAATTCCTGTTTCAACACAGCTCTGCGTTTTTTGCTGAAAAAGTAATCTGATGAAGATATTTCGTCTCTGCTAATTGGTTCTAAATCACTCACGTACAGAATACCTTCATGAGGGTTCCCAAAAGTAGCTTGCAGTGGGGTTAATGTTGTAATGGGGATCCCAAGTTCCTTCGAAGTTGTTCCCCCAACTATCTCTGGTATATCATCAAGGTTTATTGGATTTGTCTCTGCTCCTTTCCCTTTTTCTGTTTGTGTTTCCCTGGTCTGGGAAATTTCTGTATTCTGAGGAGGAATCTCATAATCTTTTGATTTACTTTTGTCTCTTGCGTCATATTGAGTAATGGTTTCAAAACCTGGAGGAATGATTTCTGGCACTTGCTCTGGTGTTGACACTTCGCCCTGCAAAATCTTTGGTAAACATTGTCTTCTATTCCTTTGGAAAGATGCAAACCCCACCTGTGCATCAGGTGACAAGGTCTGTACCCTGCTTTGAACTTCATCATATGACTTAACATTCCTGAAAATATCATCATAAAAAGAATATTCATGTTCATATGCTTTCAACCCACATTGTGTAACATGTCGATTGATAATTTGATATGGATCATGTTTCCTATGTTCTATATCCACTAATTTTACTTCACTTAATGATTCGGCTTCTGACTTGGAATGACCGAAGTTTAACAAAGCGAATTTTCCTAAATAAACAGGAAAATACGGCCATGACTTCTTCTGCTGAGCTTTTAGTTCAAGTCCAATACCACCATTTACCAATTGATAAGCCACTTCTCTGCAAATTAACCTATCTGGGAGTATCTTTGGGAGTGCATGTGGTGGAATAGAACATCCATAAACCCTAACATATGAGAAATTTTCTTCAATGAACCAATCAGCCACTATTTTAAGGTTTTCTATTATAATATTGGAAATGCGAGGAGGTTCGCATCCAAAAAACATTCTGTGTAGAGGAATAATGACATAATGACATACCTCATAAAAATTATCTTTGGCATTTTCTTCCCACATAGCTTAATGGTATTTATGGACAGGCTCTGTACAGGAAGGATCCCAATTCCAATTCATCAATGGGAATGGGGTCTTAAAGAAAATAGCATCCATTATATAAGCCGACATATAAAAGGCCACTGGTTGTCCCTTTGCCCTAGCTGTTTTGTAGTTTATAACTTCTGAGGCAATGTTATCGGATAATATTTTATGCCAATTGAAACTACACCCTTATGAAACCTCTTCTAAAAATGGTGTCAAGTCTACATTGAAATGAAAAGGGTCTTTTCTTCCAAAGAGTCTACATAACATCATTCCTAAATACACCATGTATTCATTCAATGAAGTAGTAGCATATATCCCATGTGCATCATCCCTAAACTTGTTCTCATCTCTTGCCCATCCTTTTATCATATCAGGATATGTTTGGCCACCTTCTACACATTCTTTTTGTTGAAAAGTAGCTACAAATTCTTTATTAAAAGTGTGCCTATAATTTGGAGATAGCTTATACATTACTTGTGTATGTTCAGACCTGAATAAGCCAATAACAGCTCCTTGCTCATTTAGGATACTTCTTGTTGGAACGTCCACCTTATCCAGTGCCCAGACAATCATATCTGTATATGAAATCAGTCTCGGATGTGTTGCAACCTTATGAAGACCTGTTTCGGCGATGTCTCGGAGATGGTTGTCTGTACCATTAACAGAATATGAAAGTTCATCCTCCATTTTCTCTGCAATTGCAGCCCATAATTTAAGATTGTGTACTACTCCAGCTGCAGTAGTGTCTGAAATGATGTCGCCTTCCGGTTGTTCTTCGGTTTTCTTTGAAGCCTTTTTGGGCGCCATAACTATATGTTCACCAGCTCTGTGTTCAATATCTCAGCAGCAAGATTCCAGAGTGAGCAAAACTGCCAATTATGGAGTAGCTCCAAAGAGGAGGAAAAACTCTGTGTTCTCTTGAATACCTGTAGCAGAGCAGAATTCAGCTTCGGAATAATGCAAACGTTCAAAATTTATTTCGAATATAACATAAAATCATCGAGATTTGTTCATCTGTTATGAAATAAATGCAAAAGATATTCCCGATAATATGCATTTAATTTTTTGTACCTGAGATTTTCCGATATTTTCAAATATGATAGAAACTTGCCTAATTAAACAATTGTCGCTTTAAAGATCATTTATTAGAAGTTTAAAACCTTAAACTTTGTTTCAAAGAGTGGTTAATTAACGTTAATTTTGCTTTAAGTTGAAAATACTTTCATCGGGGTTTCAGAACTTTCGATGTCAAGGAAATAAATCATCGTAAAACCCCGATCGCCGAGGTCCCAACATATCATTTAGTTAAAACCCTATTATTATCTTAATTAATTCAGATTACCTTTCGGGCTTTTATTAATCAAGAAATCGGAAATCGGGAAATCGAGGATCGGGGAATCGGGAAATTTGATGCTATGAAAATTACTGATCGCAACATCGCGAATCGCGATTTCCTGATGAGATTATTACTGCTAATCATGCTTAACATTAGTTAAATTAACTTCAATCTTCACTTAAGAATTAATTGAAATTGGGGATCGGAAAATCGGAGGATATGATGTTAAGTTTATTTGTTCTTGCAAAATCGCGAATCGCAATTTCCCGATTTGATTAACTTAAAGTTTTTTAAAACCCTTGTTTAAATGTGATTTGAATAGATTATGAATTAATCAAAGATTAATAAATCGAGAAATCGGAGATCGGGGTTTCACTATTTGTTTTGCATTGAAAATTGTTAAAACAAAATCGCGAATCCCGATATCCCGATATGAATTTAACCTTTCTTTAAGTTTTATCATTACAGCTCATTTGCAATATTATTTAAAAAAAAATGATTGGAACATACGTTCGTTTGAATTTTACGCATTTTTTCCAAAAATGGATCACAAAGGCATTTCGAATTCATCAGAGATGAAAAGTTCTGTTTCAAAATTTTATATAATGTAGAAACTCGAAGATACTAAAACTTCTTTATTTTTAAGGTAAAAAATCAAGTTTTGTTTCAACATAGGCTCCAACTGGAGACCTCGTCTCCTTGCGGGACGAGGAGAACATGTAGACTCAGTGCCTATATTGGGTAATGGGGTCAAAAGTTTATGGCTGATAAACTGTTCAAGAATAAGAAAAAGAATCACGAACAGTCTCTGAAAATTTTTCAAAACTTATCATTTGTTGAAATTCAGTTATGGTCTTCTTCAAGCTTTTCYTTCTTATTCCAAAATTGAGTTAGTATTGAGACGTTTAGAACAATCTTTTAKAAKATCAACAGATCATTGAACATTCCAKCTTRCATCAATCGAAACAGAATTTATCAATTTTAAAACTGGGAAGCTCCACTTGAATTAAGACGAATATCCAGTTTTTGAAACAATGATACTAGAATAKATTATAGATAAGTGTGACACCCTTATAGATACCTCAGACATTGCTTCACTGCCAGCAGGCCTGTTCAGTACCCCGGTGAAGTTGTCTGTCCCTTTTTACTGAATTTCCTTTCACCACTTCAAATGCTAATTTTRTTTTTAGACATTGCTTCACTGCCAGCAGGCCTGTTCAGTACCCCRRTGAAGTTATCTATTTTATATTTTCAGACGAGGGCAATCATTTAAATGAATTTCCTTTCATCGTYTGTATGACTAGATGGGGGCAATCAGTTATGAATTTCYTTTCACCATCTGTCTTATTTTTAGCTCAGAATTATGAAGCGGGGGCAATCAGTGATACTTAGTATCAGGGTTGGTGATCTGGGTACAATTTTATAATCAAGGCCTGTCCACTTGTTTTGATTATTCTAGGTCAATGTTTCTCAACCTTCAAAACTTCCTAAGTCAGTAGAGAAAAAGGGAAAACATTTTCAAGGGATCTTCTTTTGAGCAAGCTAAAAAGTTCAGACAAACTGTTAAACAACTTAAGATATATAGATTTAATCTCAAACTTAACCAATTTTAGTCAGAGAGAAAAAGATAAATATTGACCTATCTGAACTCAATCATTTGTTAAATTTCAATTTAAATACAAAATCTCTTGAACTTTCAGGCACATGGCTCAATGTCCAAATTTTACCTCAGAATACTCTTATATTAATTTGTTGAACTCATGTATTAAATGTGCAGAAAGTATGTATTTACAGATTTGAGATATAACTGCACAGGAAAGTAGGGCATTCAGTCTTATGTCTTCGAAGATATGAAGATTAGACAGACTTCTAGCCGACTGCTCAGGCAGAAACTATCTCGGAGACACAAATTATTTTTATTTAAGTTTTTATGATTTTATAAATTTTTATTTTTTACATAAGAATTTTTATTTTTTAATGATTTGAGAAATAAACCTGTATGTACACATTTATTTTATTTTATTTCAATCTTTTTTATTCATATATATATACAAGATTTTTTTTTTTTTTATTCCATGTAATGCTTTAAAAATCGTGCATTAACAAGAGCGTTTAGGATCTTACAATCTAGATTTTCCAGTAGAAAAGAGTTGTTACCTTCGGAAGAGGATATTTTAAAAGGTCCATACCATATGTGATCAAATTTACCATTTTTACCTGAATCTTCCTTTCGAGCATCCCACCTTAGGACGAGATCTCCTGGAAGAAAGTTTCTGCTCTTGGCTTTGCGATCAAATAGTAGCTTCATATTATCCTGGTACCTCTGTAGCTTTTCATCTATTACATCTCTGTGCTGCTGGACTTCGATTAATTGGTTTATTCTTCTGGGAAGAGGATTTGGCTCTTCTTTTTCATCTTGCCATAGCTTCATTACAGGAAGTGCTAAGTTTATGGGTAATACCACATCTATACCATAAACCATCTGAAATAGTGAGGTACCAATAGATTTCTTCGTTCCTATCCGATTAGCCCATAAAGCATACTTTAAATGTAAGTGCCAGGATTTCTTATTTTCCTTTAAGACTTTTTTAATTATGTTGATTAAACTCTTATTAGAAGATTCAGCCAATCCGTTTCCTTGTGGATAATATGTTGTAGAATGTCCTAGTACAATGTTATATTTTTGACAAAAAATGATCATTGCCATTGACTTGAAATCTTGAGCATTGTCTGTTACTATTTTTCTAGGACATCCAAATCTGGCCAATATATTTTCTTCTAAAAATTCTATAACCACTGAGTCAGTGGATTTCCTGGTAGGAATTGCCTCCACCCACTTGGTGAAGTAATCTGTGGCAGTGAGAATCCACCTATGTTGGGCACTTGAATGTGGATATATCTCTCCTATGAAATCAAGTCCCCATTGCTGGAAAGGTGCTTCTGTTTTGATTGGAACTAACGGCATAGCTGGTAACTTCTGCTTTCCAGTGAAAAACTGACAAGGGTTACAAGTCCTTACCTTAGCATTTACGTCAGGGAACAGCTTGGGCCAATAATAACCAGCCCTTAAAATTTTGTATGATGTAGCTCTCCAGGCGTGATGCCCCCCACAAACCCCTTCATGAAACTGACTAATGACTTCCTCAGTCTCTGATTCAACCAAGAAAACTAAAAGGAAACCAATTGGATCTTTCTAGTATAACTTTTTATCAGAAATGCAATATTTAACTGCATGTAATTTTAACGTTCTAGCTTTGGAAGCTGACAATTCATCTGGACATTTCAAAGTCAAAAGATATGTTACTATGTATTTATACCAATCGGATGAAATGAATTTGTCTTCAATATTGTTTACAATTATTTGATCATCAATTTCATTTATATCCATCCAATCTTCTTCCTCTTGGGCACTGTTCATACCAAGAGCCCGAAAATTAGATTCAGCTAGCAGTCTAGCTAAACCCTGTCCTTTAACTAATTTAGTTGGCTTCACCTCCAAGTCAAATTCCTGTATTTTTGCAAGCCATCTACCCCTCTTACCGTCACTGTCATCTTGTACTAAGATATCTTTTACAGCCCTGGTAGGTACATATGCAATGATTTTGGAATGTAATACATATGTTCTGAAAGCCTTCAGGGCTTTGACCATTGCGTAAGCTTGCTTTTCCATTATGTTGTATTTCAGCTCAGCGTCTCGGAGGCTCTTACTAAAAAAGGCGATGGGTTTCTCATAACCCTCCTCATTATTTTGTAGGAGAACAGCAGCCAATGTATGTTCTAAGGCGAATGAAAAAATGAAGAACTCTTTAAGATAGTCTGGACTAGCTAGCACCGAAGCTTCACTTATAACTTTTTTAATATGATCAAAATATGCCCTTGCTTCTGTCGTCCACTTGACTTCGTTGTTCTTCCTGAGCATATCTGTGATCAATTTAACAATTTCAGCAAAATTAGGAACGAATCTTCTCAAAAAAATTATTTTTCCTAGAAAAGATTGAATCTCTTTAACATTTCTAGGAATGGCCAATGTTTCTATGGCCTCTACTCTCTGCGGATCAATCCTTATACCATCTCGGGATACTATATGGCCTAGAAATTTTCCTTCCTGCATTGCAAAATGAGATTTTTTTGGATTTAATGAAAGACCATACTTACGACATTTCTCAAAAGTTTGTTTTAAATGGATAATGTGATCTTCATCTGATTTTGAAAACACAGTAAGGTCATCCAGATATATAACTACAAATTTATCTCTTTCGCCAACAAAAGCAATATCCATTGCTCATTGAAATGTGGCTCCTGCATTCATTAATCCGAAAGGCATTTTATCATACATAAAAGTGCCCCAAGGTGTACTGAATGCAATCTTTTCTTTATCAGGTTCACTAACAGTGATTTGGTTATATCCCGAAAAGCCATCAATCATGGACATTCTAGTTGCCCCTACTACTTTTTCTAGCACGTGATCCATTTTCGGTAGAGGGTAGTTATCTTTAAGAGAAGATTTGTTTAAGTTTCTGAAGTCAACGCATAATCTGATCTCTCCATTTTTCTTTCTTACCGGTACTAAATTGGCAACCCAATCAGAATATCTCAAAGGAACAATAATTTTAGCATCCAAAAGTTTTTTAACCTCTTTTTCAATAACAGGTAACAAGATCGGATTAAATTGTCTGAGTTTTTGCTTGAATGGTTTAACACCTGGTTTGAGTGGAATTTTATGTTCTATCACTGAGGTGTCATACGTTTTCAAATCTTCATACGAACAAGCAAACACATCTTTATACTTTTTCAGCAATTCTGTATATTTATTTTTATTTTCTACTGACAAAAATTTAGATAATTTGACATTTTTAGGATTATTTACAGTTCCTATATTACAGTCTTCAACCTCTTCTAGTTGAGGTTGCAGAGTGGATTTAGAAGGGATATCGTCTTTATTGAAGAGTCTTTCCAAAGGGATTAGACCTTTGGGGATTTGGTTATTTTTCAAAACAAGCATTCGATGATCAGTTATTTTGTCATGGAACTCCTTTACGTCTTCACCTTCCTGCATGATCCAAAAAGGATCATGTTGATTTTCCTGATCATTATAAGTTTCTGAAAACTCATCTACAGATTCAAGGAACTTTCTGAGTTGTTCATCATCTTCAAAAACCTGCCAATGCTGTACATTATCAGGTATGGAAGGTCGATGTCTCATTTGAATATGGTATTTCAAATTAAAAGACGTTGGGGGGTCAAAAGTTGAAGCCGCTTTGGCTAAGGCATCGGCCTGTTGGTTTTTGACTCTAGGGACAAAATGGAAATTCATAGAAGTGAAGAAATTTTCAACTAAATCCCATACACAGTTTCTATAAGTCCTTAGCCTAGGATGTTTTGCTTGGTATTGTCGGTTTACTTGTTTTATAATTAATTCGGCATCCCCGAATACTTCAATATTTTTAATTTTCATTTTTTGTGCAGCTTCTAAACCAAGTACTAAAGCCTCATATTCACATACATTATTAGTACAGTCTATATACCACTGGAGCCTATAAGAAAAAGGTATTACAAATTGATCATCAGGAGCAATAAGGAGTACTCCCGCTCTAGCTCCGAGATAAGAAGAAGCTCCATCAAAAAACATCTTCCAAGTACCAGTACTATATACATTTTCTTTTATTTTGGTTTTTGGAATTTTTTCTTCGGTATCTACACTATCTACTTCTATCTCGAAATCATCATCTAACGATAGAATACAGTTTCCTAAATCTTGGTCTGCTATATACACTGGGTGATTTGTAGGGTTTTTAGTATCACTTACAGTAAATGCCATTCGAGTTTCCCTGTATAGACGAGTGAACTGTCCTCCAAAAACAGGGATCGTCGCGTACGTCATATCTAACTGGATGGATCCTCCAAGTTTAGCACCCCAAGATCTGGATAGCAGCATTCCATACTTTGGTGGAATATYTGCAACTACCACATCCATAAGAATGCTTTTAGAGGGTATCTGAGCTAAGTTAACCACTAGGTCTTTGATCATTCCTATGCATTTAACCCTCCTAGAATCAAAAGAGTACAAATCACCGTATGGTCTAGTGACTTCAAGCCCAAGTTTATCCATTATTGCTTTGGGCATGAAATTATGTGAAGCTCCAGAATCTAACATACAATTGTGCAAAAGGTGATCAAAAATAGTAAGTGTGATATAAAAGGGGGCTACAGTATCTGTGGGACCTTCTACATGCGGACCGAAAGATATAATAGGTCTATCATCTTCTAAGTTAATTGTGTCCGCTTGACTTTCCTTTTCAGAAAAAATTAATCAGTTTAGCTATTTGTTTCCGGTATACCGGATTCTTGGCTAATTCTACAAGTGGGATAGGAATTTTAATCTTGCTTATTTCGTTTTCTAAGTTAAAATTTCCTATGACCTTGTCATTTTCAATAGGTGGGGCTTCCATAATCTTTTTCTCAGTCTTTTGTTGTGGTGCAACCTTCTTTTCTTTTACAGGAGTTGGAATATTTATAGGGGTTTGAATATTTACAGGCTCTGATTGTACAGGGTTATCTGTTTTATTTCTGTTTGCAGACTGTTTATCTGCAACTTTAGGATTTTCCTCATTTGTATCATTTCTAGGAAAAACCTTTTTTTCTTGAACATTAGGAAGGTTTTTATTTCTCAACCTTAGATTATATCTTCCCTGCAAATCAGCGATGATGTCATCTACAACACTTTGATATGCATGATCATCAGTTGCATTAGTGCTAACTGCATCTTCTGATTTACTTTCTCTCATTAACGATGCCTCATAATCTTGTCTAGACACATAAGGGTACCTGTTATCATCACCAAGACAATCAATATCTTCGTCTAGCTGTTCAAATTCACCAAAATCCTCTTCTCCAATGTAATCTTCAGTTTTAAAAGGAGCTTGAACTTTCTGATCTTCATTTTTTATTGTTTTATGTGGTCCTTGTGGCTCAGGATTTTTTCGGAAATCCTTTCTGGGAAAATTATCCCTTCTAGGTTTTTCTAATTCCATTTTAGAAATTTTGTTGGAGAGTTGTTGGATGACCCTAGCCATCTCATCTATCTTATCTGCAGCAGATTTCCCGAAACCTGAAGGTCCACCCTGTTCTTTAAATTTTTTATTATCTTTATTAACATTCTCTGTCTTTGCTTTAAGTTTTCCAGATGCCATCATATTAGATTCAATTTCTACAGCATCATCTTGCATCTTAGGAAGATCTAAAGACCGTCTCTCCCTCAACAATAAAGCAAAGTCAGGGTCGAAAGCTCTAGCGTAGGTTACTTTGGCTGAAGGTTGTGATGGCTTAACTTCAGCTGGAATTTTGTTATATAGTTTATTAAATCTTTGTGTAAATTCCAATACTGATTCGGAATTCTTCTTTTTCAGAGCTCCGAATTCTGTTAGATAGTAGAGGTGATCTTTTCTATCACCCCATTGTCTGATAAACACATTCTCGAGCTCTTGATAGGATCCTAATGATCCAGCTGGAAAGGATCTAAACCAAGTTCTTACTTGTCCTTCAAAGGTTTGAACAAGTAATCTGGAATAAACATCTCCATGTTCTATTCCCAGAATGTCTGCAAATTGATTGAAAAAATTAATATGTTCTTGTGTGGTTAGATCACCCTCCCCTGTGAATTTAGGGAGGCTCTTCATATAGTTTTCAGGAATATCATGAAGAGGGGCAGGAAGAACTAAGGGAGCATATCTAGCGGCCACTTTGGCAAAAATTACAGGAACTGGTATTTGATTCCCTCCTCCTCCACCACCTACGCTGCCTCCTCCACCTCCTCCAACATTTAGTCCTGCCATGGTTGGATTTGGAACTGAAGTTAGGACAGTGTGTGGGGGAGATCCTGGGGAGATAGGAGATGAAACTTCAGGAAAGGAAAATGTGTCAAAAGAGGGTGGTAACGAAAGCGATCGTTCAAAAGATTCAGAAGAATTGGATTTTGTAGAATTAGATTGATTTGTATTTAAAATTGATAAAAGGTTTTGTTTAAAAGATTTTTTTGATTTTAAGATTTTCTCCGGATTTGAGACCGGCGAGGTCTGTTTGGTATCCGGATTTTTTCTGGTGTTTTTTCGGCTACTAGCCAGTTTATTTTTTTAAAGTGGAGTCGCCAAGTGAAAGATGATTATCCTTATAAAGTTTTATGCTCTTGTTCACTATCAAGAACAAAAAGTGTCAATGTCGTTCTACCCAGGGAATTAATTCGTTACTTCGGTCCCTGGCAACGGCGCCAAAAAGATGTTGTTCCAGAGTTTGTGTTTTAAGGCTATAAAACACACCGTCTAGGCATCCAAAAATGATAATACTTTTAAAACAAAGAAACTAAGAAAACTAGATCAGATTCAGTTTCTCAACTGTCTCTGTCTTGCTTCCCGTTGTTCCTGGATAGTTATGTCACGTTCAATCGCTGCCCATGATCGTTCTAACTCGGTTCTATTTGTTGCAGTTTGTAAGATGGTGTTAAATAGGTTCAATGCGATGCTAGTTTGATCTTGTAAACCGGGTTCTACGTTTGGTTGTCTATCGTTAGGGACTGTCATGGGTGATTGATTTTTATATGTTTGTAAAAGGGGTTTTTTATAGATTTGTTACTTCAGACATTTAGGTAAGGTATTGATAAAACAACTTTAAAACTTAAAACAGATAAGTAAAGACGCAATCAAGGCTGTTTCCTGGTTCAATGACAATTATGAAATTGTAAACAATGAAACATAACACAGAGAAATATAAGGCTTTAATCCTAGAAAGAATCTTATATTTCCATTAACAATAGGGAAAGGAACTCAGATTTTCTAACAAAAGAAAATATTAAGAAACAGAAGGTTACAGGTCTTAAAATTATTAAAATAATTCCAGAGGAAAAACTGTAACACATTCAACATCCAAACCAATTTGATTCTACAAACAACAATTGCATATAATTCCAAATTGATTCACTTTGCTAGAAATACACATTAAGAAGAAGATTTAACAAATGAAAGTAGACAAGGGAAGAAACATAGTCACTGAATGACAAGATCCAGAATCTTGTTGTGAATGTTATTCTGATAAACTTTAAAGCTGATCCTACAAGATTGTCTTTTTCCCGAAAATTTCTGAAGCCCTGTTTCAGCCTCTCGAAATAATATTTATACATTTATGTCCAAAATCTCCGTTGGTAACTAACCAACTTCCTAATCTTTCAGTTGCAATAGACTAATGTCAACCATTTATAATTTATTACAAATTACTAAAAATAGAAATATGTACAAAGTTTTACTTCTGAATCGAAGAACTTTCTTTATCTACTTCAGATTCTTGAATATGTTTTTCTAAAAAGTTCACCAA
>ML816767.1:12386-32214 GCA_009831015.1 Picea engelmannii | reverse complement strand
CAACCATACAAACAGATGTCCCTCAAGCAAGCCAAGAAGGATAATAAATTATCACCAAAGTACTATGGACCTTATAAGGTGTTGCAAAAGATTGGTACTATGGCATACAAATTGGAGCTGCCTGCATCTTCAAGAGTACACCTTGTTTTCCATGTTTCATGCTTAAAGAAGGTTATAGGTGACAAGATTCCAGTTCAAACTATATTGCTAGAACTTGACGAGGAAGGAAAAGTCATATTGGAGCCTGAAGCCATCACTGACACAAGAATTCGCCAGCTGAGGAATAGATCCATTTCAGAGTATCTCATTAAATGGAGGAAACTTCCGGCTGAAGATTCCACTTGAGAAGATGAGTCTTTTATACAAAAGCATCCAGAGTTACTCAAGCGTTGTGGACAACACTTGTCTCAAGGGGAGGGGCATGTTAAGCCCTAATATTGGCTCATTACCCCTTAATTGTGGCTTATTATATTAGTAATGTTATTTTATTTATGTCGGCTTTAGGCCATTAGTTGTAATTATACCTCCTAGTCTCCTATATATACCAAGGAGACATTTTCATTTTGAATCATATTGTACTTGAACATTTAAGTGGGGTAAAAGGAGGTTGCCCCCTCGAAGAGGCTTATTATCTGAAATTGTCTCTTTTTCAAGGCGTTTAGTACTTTTCCTGAGGTTTTTCTATGCTATATTGATGTTTGGTTCTTAACAACCATCTTCATATCGACACAACAAATATTTTGTGTGGGGCATGCTCTACAAGTTCTCTTTCTAGAATAAGCCAGAATTCAACAAGGTGTGTCATTTTTGCTATAACTCCTTTTCTGAGAGGTTCCAAGCAATGAAACTTGTAGGAATTGCATAAAAGACATTGAAGAACATTTTGTACTATTTTCAGATCTTTATTCATTACAGGTACATAGTTATGATTATTTCGGGTTTGGTTTGTTGACTAATCCAAAATTAGTCATGTGAGACTAAAGTAAAGTTTGATGAAAATGCTAGTCTCTTGTTTTTAAAGTTAAGGAAGGTTTGCAGGTATGTGATCATATACACCAAGTCTATTACAGAGTTAGAAATCAGATTTGGATGATAAAATTTATGAGGGCTTTTGGTTGAGGTACATGTTGGGTACATGGTTGAGACACGTAGTTGATGAGTTGGCACATACATGAGGTGTATAGTTGATGATGTTAGTACATCTTGATGAGTCATAGTTTATGTGTATTTTATGCATGATTACTACATATTTGGTGCATGGTTTATGCACTCAATGATGGTATAGGTTGAGGTACAGGTTGGTGCATGGTTGATGCACTTGTTTATGGTACATGTTCATTATAGGTTGTTTGGTACAGGTTGTTTGGTGAAGGTTGATTTGTACAGGTTTATAGCAGTATATCTCACAATAATAGTGTGATAGTGGTTCCATCATTCTACTTCTACAACAGGACAGTTGGACGGGGCAAGGACAGGTGGTTGTAGCCACCTTCCGGTTATAGCCAGAGAACATAGGGGGTTGTAGCCTCCTTCTAGTTGTAGCCAAAGAATTGGGGAGTTGGATATTCCCTCAGGTTGTAGCTTGAGAAACTAGGGGGTTGGAGCCTCCCTCCAGTTGCAGTTGGAAAACAAAGGAATTTGGTGCTTCCAATCAATGTAATTCTTAAAGACATATAAGAAACAGCATTTTGTGGTTTACTCCTGCTTTGGGTTTCCACGTAAAAACACTGGTGTATTGTGTATGTTTATGATTGCCCATTTTTTCATTGTTTATTTACTCTACAACTATTGTATGATAATGCTACATCGATATAACACTTGCATTTTATGGTTAAAAAGGATTCAATTGCTCTTTTACTGATTCACCCCCCCCCCTCTCCGTAATCCAACAAACTACTCATGATTCAGATTCCTATACTTATCATATTCCATATTATTGTATAGATTTGTTACTATTACAATAATGAATCATTGCATCATACTTATCTATCATACGAAGTTATTCTATGATGCATGCAAGCAGTATTCATAATCAGACACAGAAAAATAGGCAACACGGGATTCTATAATATCTCTTTATCATTCCTTTATTCATTCTTCTCAACCATTGAATGCTACATTCATGAACTCTAGAACTTGGTATCCATCAAAAATTACTAGACTATAACATAACATAATCTATCATAACCGAACTTCATGAGAATATTCCCTAACTGAACCCTTAATCTCCCAAACTGTTACATAATTATACAATAGGCTTGGGCTAAAAACCTAATCTATGCATCCCAAAAATAGCATACTACAATGCATGTCCAGCTCATCTAACTGGTTGTTTGATGCCTTTCTTTTGCTTTTCAACCTTCATGCTACTTTTCTATTATTCTTCTATTTCTAAAATGTCAGGTTGTCATTCTCATGTTATGCTTTATTTTCTTGATTTCTTCTTATGGATTTATTCTTTGAGTTGTGGGTTGTCTTCCTTTTGCACACTTTCCTCCTTCTTCACACTTTCCTTCTAGATGTGCCTCAGTTGCACACTCTCTAGCTTTCCTTCTTCCTCCGTGCACTTTTCTTATACTTAGGATTTTTCCTCAAAACTTTAATAAAAATGAAAAAGTTGTTTTCAAGACTACCTGTCCAACGTATACACAATATTTTAGGTATTCCACAACTATGAAAATCATAATCCCTTAATATGGGATTAATTTAGAAAACCGCTAAAAATAGTGAAAAAATGGTAAAATAGCAAAAACCGCCCGAAAAAAAAAAATCAAGGCACTTCCTCGAACACTCTGTGTAACCAGGTGGGATGATATTGGCCCCCCTTGGGACCCTTTAGGAAATATCTCAATGCACACACCCACAAAGAGCTACAGGTGATGCAATCGTCAGACATAGTAGTCAAACTTAGCATGCCCCCACACACACATGCAAAGAATATAACACCTACCCAATAGGAGTCAACATCTTCATGGTAGGAAGGTTGTTCATAGGAGGTATGGTTCAAGTATTGGCTCATCCATTTGGTGATTTTGGCTTCAAGGGATTCAAATCAGCCTTTGAGGGATTCATATGTTGATGTTTGTAGAATCGAAAAGATACTTTCACATAAGTCTAAGTGTCTAGATGTGTGGAAGTCGTCTAAAGCCTTCTACCTTGGTAATTTACTTTAATTAAAGGAATTATTAAAGTAGAGTGATTTTATTAAATAGTTGAGTTTTATTTAATGAAATGATAAAGTTATTAGCATTAGTGAATTAAATATAATCCATTGATATCAAGTGAGGTGAGATTTAATCTCAATTGTTAATCACTTTGGAGATTAGGGTTAGGTCATAACTCAATATTATAAAAGCATGGAAAGGGTGAAGGAGGAAACACTTTTCCAATAGAGGGTTGGATAATGAATGATTGTGATTCAAGGAGATTTCGGATAGGTGGAGAAGTATTTTCATCTAGAGATCAATATAGGTCAGGGAGAAGAGAGAACGGGAATAGTCGCAAGGAGCTCCAACAAATTGGAGTCGTAGTAGTAGGGTCGAGCCGTATGGAGTTTTTTTTACAATAAAATTGTGCATGTACATTAGTTTCAGTGAAGACAAACACATATATGTGTGTTTTCTTAAGGAAAGGTGTGTACACCTCGAAAAGCATGAAATTATGGGGCCATACAGTGGCTCAGGAGTTGTTAGGGTTGCAGGTGTTATCTAAAGCTTTTTGTATTTCTCTGTGAGTAATTTTCCTAGGACAGGAGACCTTGTAACATTTGATATTATTCTAATGATAATCTTCGTTGATGGGAAGAATCCATTTGTGTATTGTGTATGAGATTTGGTTTCTACTATTGCTTCCACTATTTATTTCAATTGATTATTCTAGCAAGTGTATTTTGTTTTGTTAGCTACTAATTTGATTTACAACAAAGAAATCACTAGATAAAATATACCTAGGTATTGGGATTAGGGAAAGTCAACATCGTATCACACCACTCACTCTGAGAGGAATCCATGTTTCGTATCCACAATAGATCAGTCAGATCTATAAGGAGATCTCAACATATCTATAACCAGCAGTCATGAATAAGTTGGATTTCAAGGAAACAATCATATTGAAGAAGAACTTGATTTTGTAATTATATGGAGTTGTATGTGGGTTGCAGTAGGCCAAGGCACGTGCATAAGCAAGTTGAATTAGAAAAATGTGCATACATATGCAGGTTATAATGGTAACAGGTGCATATAGGGTCATATAGATCAATACAGGGGAAATTTTAGTAGCAAGTTATTTCCAAGGAAAATTATCAGATCTTAAGGGATGGAAACAGTAATTATAAGATTTGAATACAAATTTGATGACGAATCCAACTTCCTATATTGGAAATAAATAATCAATTTAATTTTGAAGGAATGAGACTTTTGGGACATTGTGTACAAATTATTTCCTCCACTAATAGATCCGCAAGATTTGGCAGTTCACTAGAAGAAGGAGATCAAATCCCAGGAGGTAATATTGGATGCGATGAAGAATCATATGATTCCTAACTTATACAAGAATAAGACATACAAGGAGATGTTTGATGCCTTGGATGGATTATTCCAAAATGATAACATGAATAGGAAGATGGTCTTGCGAAATAAACTTAGATCTATGCAAATGTTTAGATCTGACAAAGTTACTAGCTATTTCATGAGGATCACTCAGGTACACGATCAATTTACAACTATTGGGAAGAAAGTGGATGACATAGAGATCATAAATGTCACATTGAATGGTTTTCCCAAGTCATGGGAACCATTTTTCATGTGAGATCGGGAAAAACACCCAAATTGGCAGAGGCTTCATATCCATGAAGATACTTGAGAGGAGTCTAAAGGAAATAAGAAAGGAAGTAGTGATGATAACTCTCCCTTATTAGTAAGACAAATAAGGGGAAAGGAAAGGTTCCCAAAAAGAAGGGTAACACTGATGGAGATACATAAAATATAGGGAAGAAGAAGAAATTGAGTAAGATCAAGTGATTCACATTCCATAAGAGTGGTCATTATGCATCTCAGTATCCAGAGAAGAAGGAAGAGGAAATTTGTGAACAGTAGAATCAGTAGAGACACGGATGGATGAGTTTGTTACAAAGTTCGAGAGGGATTTATCACTATTTTCTTGTCTTTCCACCAACATATCCACCAGGAGTGCATGATAATTGGAAATTGGTACATCACCTCACATGACATAAGCACGAGAGATATTTAGCAATATGATAGAGAAGAACTCATGGATTCATGTTGATCTTCGTGATGATTCCAAGTATGTAGTGAAAGGTGATTGAACTATATTTTTTTAACTTGAATTAGGAGGTTTGTTCGATGCCCAAGATGTTCTTTATGTACTAATATTTAGGAAAAAAATTCTCTCAGTCTCATTTATGGAGGACAAGGTTTTTTTTGTTACTTTTCATTGAGGATAGGTACTCATACATCCATAGGGATCTAACCTAGACACAATCGTGGTCATTGGGGTTAGAGAATGTAATTTATACAAGTTACAAGGAAAGCATGTTCAGGCCTTGGTACATGATAGTGAAAACCTGTGTGAGTTATGTCACAGGATTTTGGGACACCTACACTACAGAGCATTGTTGATTCTGAGGGATATTGTCACTAGTCTACCAAATTTCAGTGTTGAGCTGCAGGGTGTGTGCACTTGGCAAGAATGTCAATGTTAATTTTCCAAGAAGTGAGAGTAGGTCCAAGGGGATCTTGGATATTATTCACTCAGATATGATTTGATCAATTTCATTAGCATTAGTACAGAGAGAATCATACTATGTCACATTCATTGATGAATTTTCCAGGAAAACTTGTATCTTCTTTATGAATACCAAGGATGAGATATTCAATCGATTCAAGGAGATCATGGATCAAGTAGAGAACTAGATAAGAAATAATATCAAGGTATTGATTTCGAATAATGGGGGAGAGTACACCTCTAATGACTTCAAGGATTTTTGCAAGGAGGCAGGGATCAAGAGGGAGTTGACTATCTCATACAACCGTCAAGAGAGTAGGGTTGCCATGAGAAAGAGAAATCCCATCATCGGCTCTTCCAAGGATGTGATAATGACCAGGATCTTCCTATGTTTCTTTGGGAAGAGGAATGTAACACAACAATATATATGCATAACAAAAGTCCTCACATAATATTGGGGAAAAAGATTTTGGAAGAGGTATTCTCGGAGGTGAAGCCAGAGATAGGACACTTGAGGATATTTGGTTTTCTAATATACATCCTTGTGCCTATGGAGAAGAGGACAAAACCAGAACCTTTAGGATAGAAGGGTATATTTTTGGGGTACAACGAGACCTCAAAGTATTACATGATCTCCATACCAATGTAGAGGAATATAGGTGTGGGTAGAGATGTTAAGTTCATGGAGAAATTTGAATCTAGGAAATATCAAGAGTCACTAGTAGTGGTAGAGGACAATGAGAAAGAGGCTCCAAAGGATGACAAGAACTCAAAAACTTTCAGTTTAGGAATTCAGACTTCAGGTGGGGAGGAGTTATCCCCTTCCATCTCTATCAGGAGACCCTGGTGGTTATTACAGACATTGAGGGATGTGGGTGAGGCTCCTATGAGTCCAGTTAGGGAGAGAATCCCTTCAAGGAAGTTTTCAAACTATATGGAGGTTATTAGTAGAATCGTTGATGTTGATCCTTCTAGATTTTAGGAAGCGGTAGATCAGCAGTTTTGGTAGGATTCCATGGTGGGACATAGTGTCGAGACCGAAGGGGAATTCATTTGTGATTTCTAGATGGCTCTACAAGATCAATCATGTTGCATATGGAAACATAGAGAAGTTCAAGGAAAGGTTTGTGGCGAGAGGATTCTCTCAATGAGAGAGAGTGGAACACAAAAAAAAAAATCCTCCTACCACTGGGTATGCTTCTATTTGAGATATCATTTATATTTCTTCAGTTATGGGGTGGAGGATTCACCAAATTGATGTGAAGTCAAATTTCCTCAATGGATCATTGAGGTAGAATTATATATAGAGAAACCTTAGGGATTTGAGGTACATGCGAGGGAGGCTCATGTGTGTAGGCTTAATAAAGCCTTGTACTAACTCAAACAGACACCCAAGGCAAGGTATTGGAGGACTGATGGATACTTGTAGAGTACGGGTTTCACCAAGAGTGAGGTGGATCCTAACTTGTACTTCATACTTGTTGGGTTGGATCCACTCATCTTGGTGTTGTACATGGATAATTTGTTTCTCACAGATGTAGAGGAGCTTATTGCATTGTGAAAAGTAGATTTGTCTACAGAGTTTGAGATGGAGGATATTGGATTGGTGCACTATTTATTGGGGTTAGAGGTGTGTCATGTATCGGGAGATATCTTCCTTGGTCAAGGGGGGTGATGGGTATTTTATATGCACTAAAAACACACTAAAAACCCTCAATCAAATTGTCAACCCAGGGTAAGTAAACTTAGAGTTGTAGCAATATATATGCCAAGGTATAAAGGCTAGTAGTATAGTCTAACTAAGGAAATGGGATATTGAAGGGATAATCTACTCAAGCAAAGACTACTAATGATCAAACCCTACTAATAAACTTAAACTATGTACCCTAAGTGACCTTTGAACAATGGATCAATTGATAGTTATAAGAAAGCAAATGAAAACCCTACTTAAAGCAAACTAACTTAATCATGACAATAAGCAAAAGCAAACTATCTACCTAATAAGCAATAACAATAGCAAACTACTTTAATTAACCTACTCAAATTCAATAAGCAACTATCCTATAAAAGCAAGTAAATAAGTAAGCAACTATCCTATAAAAGCAAGTAAATAAGTAAGCAACTATCCTATCAAAGAAAAATAGACAAGCAAGCAACTACCCTATTAAAGCAAGTAAACGAGCAAGCAAACAACTAACTAATCTATGATAACTTCTACAGCAAGTAAACTAGTTAAGATTACTCAATAAGAAACTAATTAAGCTAAGAAGCAAGTGAACTCTATTCTTAAATTAAATTTCACAACTACTTCTAATTTATAAAAAGGAAATCTTAATCTACTCAATTGAAAGCATTATGACAATAAAAGTAATTAGCAACTACTCTTTAATCTATGATAAAGAAACTATTCTTTAATCTACTAAGGCAAGAAACTTATTCTCTAATCTACAAAAGCAAAGAAACTCTCTATGAAAGCAAGAAAACTCAAACATAGTGTTGATGGTTAAGTCTCCGGTGTCTTATAATATCATGATGGCACTTAACAATGAACGATAATTCAAGAGGAATAAACTCGATATTGACTTCAATAGCAAAGTAAAAAGTGTGAATTAGACAATCCAATGAGAACTTAGCCATTATAGAAGCAACATCAACTATCCTTCATATCCATGTGATTATTCAATCATGCATTAATCATTAATAGTATAAAAACACTATTCTAGTAAATTCAATTGCATTATATGCTAATTAAGCAAATTCATACTACCTAGATTCATAACTGAAAAATGCATTCAATAATCAACTTTGAATTGAAATTGCAACCTAAATCTAGAAAAGGAAATTGCATGAAAATAAACTAAACTAATTATATTCTAACAATTCAAATTGCAAAAGAGGAAATACTCATAAAACAGAAATTAAATACTATTTCAGCATATGACAAGAAATTAAATGAGCAAACTAAATGACAATTTAGATAAGCAAACTAAGCAACAACTAGCTAGACAAACTAGAATTGAAAACTAAAAACTAATAACTATCCATCCACCAAAACTTTGTCAAGGAAATCATGAACTAAAAACTTTGTTTTAAACTCTATTTCGGCATAAAGAAAATATAATATGTCATCTAATTATACACAGGATTAGTATCTAAGCTTGCAAGATTATCTCCTATTAACTAACAGATCATTGCATATTAACAATAGCCTCCATAATAACCTGCAAAACTGAACTAAACTGATTAAATTATAAACAACAAGTTATACAATAAAGAAGCATAATGAAAAACTCATGTACAGGAAATGAATAAAATGACAACTACACTACTCAATTCACAAGAAACCATATTAAATATTCACCCATATTGTTGTTGGGACCCCCAGCAAGTCATGGCTAATCTTTAAAGATGAACCACGAGCTTAACAACACGAATTCACCATTAAAATCAAAAACGCACTCTTTACATAGTTTTAGCAAAATGTATATGAAAATAGAAAAACGGAGCAGAATTGTCTTTTTCTATCTAACTCTTCTACTTAACAATTGTCTAACCACTGAGGTGGTATTTATAGATTTTACAAGCTGAGAGGTCGACCACTAGAAGGGTCGACCTTCTCTAAAAACAACAAATCGCATTTAATGTGTCCTAACTGTCAGTGGCTTCCAGAAATAAGGGGAGCCAATAATCGCCCAGCATAACAACCCAAATCGATTTGTCAGAAGCTCGGTAGTTGGAGGCCACGAGAACAAGCAAAACCCATGTCTCTAATTCACCCATCATTGGTCATCGATATGATAACCACCAAATTGCCCATGGTTTTTGTGCAGGACAGAGTGTCGGACGGAGTTTCAGATGGAGTACTAGACTGAGTGTCGGATGGAGTATCGGACGGAATGTCGAAAGAAAAAACAAGTTGTGATTTTTCCCTGTGACACACAAAACGCGAAATAGTTTCCTGGAATCATAAAAACATGTTGAACTACACTCAAAATCATCATGAAACATGAATCATGCATATCGGGTATCAATCATAGTGATTTGACACAAAATCTCTTCAAAAACTCTTCAAAACAGGAAAATGCATATACATATTCGGCCAAAAAGGATCTAATTAACGTCATTAAATAAATCATATCATGGGCCCAACATTACCCCCACACCTAATATTTTTCAAGTCCCACTGCAAACAAAAAGAAATTGCCCCTCATGACTAAGCTTGTTGAGGAGGATCAGCTTTAGAAGCTTCTCCTTCTTGCCATGAAGATTTGGTCTTGTGCCTTTTGTGTTGCTTTAATTGTGCCCTGAGTTTACTGTTGGATTTGGTCATCTCTTCAACCAACCTTTGAATGGAATTCACCTTTGCTTGGAGGACTGCATTATCATGGTGAAGATGTGTGTCCATAGTCTTCCTATCTTCCAACTGTTGCAGCAGCGGAAAAATCTCTTTTTGTAGATTTTCAATGGTTGGAGTAGGATCAGTTATCTCGGAGGAAGGCTTATATCCTTTGAAAGATGTAGAGTGTTTGTCACTCTTAGGATCTAGGGTAGGAATCTGTGAGGTAGGAGTAATATGGGGTTGATGAGGAGAAGTAGGTTCTGATTTTTTCTTTATTTAAGGCTTCAATTCATCTACGGACACTTCCCTAAGTCTTTTTTGAGGACTTTTGAGATCAGAGGACACTTGGATAGAGTCCGAAGTAGTCAGGGGTTTTGCATAAGGTTTTCCTCTTGTGCTTCGGGTACTCTTTCGAAAGGGTCCTCTATTAAATCAATTAGCTCCTCTCCTATTGGTGGGAACTGTGGGAAATTCTTGTTGAATTACTTCTTGGAGCTTATTGGGTGTAGGATCAAGAGATATTGAAGGCATCGGGGAGTTAACAATAGGCTTCTTGATCTTTTTGCCCAATGAGGTTGCAGGGGTATCAACAAGCTTCTAGGGTTTTTGGTCCGGTAAATAAATGGCTTGTGCAGGAGGGTTTGGAGATTTCGGAGAGTGGGGTTTGGATGGAGAAATAGTACTTAAATAGAATGTCTTTTTGCTAGTCTTGATTATCAAGTGAGGGTTCACAAATTGGTAAATGAATTCATCCCAAGTTTTCCCCTGTTTTTCCAATTCGGCTAAAACAAGTTTGATAAGGGCATGGTGAAAGAGCTTGTTGTGGGGGTTGGCTACATTCTTCCTCACTTGAGAGGACATATTCTCCAAGCTATTTAAAAAGTAGAAGGGAAAATTCAATGGTTTATTGAACCGAAAGTGAGCTAACAATCTAAAGTGATAGGCTTTAAAGGTGGAATATATACCTTCACATGTGATCAACCTAGTGATGACTATGAGAGGGTTGATTAGATCCTCTTTTATCCACTCCTTGGAGTATCCTTTAGGTCCAGAGATGTTCTAGAATTCTGGTTTAAAAACCCTATTATAGCTTGAGCGCAGCAGCTGGTGGTTTTTAAACCATATATCTCCCACTCTTGGAAGCTTTATGGCTATAGCTATGGATCCTCTGAGACCCAAAGGTGAGAGACCCCACACACATTGTCTTCCCATCAAAACCAAGGGAAAATTGCATTGAGATTCCATTGTCGTGGCCCTGCAAGTGGGATAAAAATGGCCCCTTGCCTGCATGCAAAAACACCTCCATGCACTGTACAAACTCATGGATGGCAAAGAGGTCTGCGTAGGAAGACGGTTCATACCGTTTCGGCATAGTGATGGTGTGAAGAAATTAATAGAGGTGAAATTCACCAAGAGAGGGTGTGATCAAGCCAAGGAATGGCACAATTTGAACAGAGGTCGAGCGCAATTTGAAAAGAGGAACAAATAAACAAAGGCTGAGTGCATTTTAAAATAGGGACAAATGCAAATGGCACGGGTGAATTGGAATAATAGGATAACCCAATCCTATATTTGAATGCACCTAGCGTGGAATTGGTTGCACATATGCACGCATGAGTTGCCATGTGTGAGAAAATTCGAATTTGAAGGCTCATTTTTGGGGGAAATCTTAACGATACGAAGTTAGATCAATGTCCAAGTCTTTTGACTTGGACATTGGACATTTGATCATGAAAATGTCTAAGGTTTTCATCTTCAATCTTGATTGCCATAAACTAAATCAATTAAATGTCATTGATTCCTGGTTACCTGAAATTGTGGACAGTTACTAGTGTATATTGTCATATGTCACTTCATTCGGCACCTCATACGGCACCTCATATGGCACTTCATATGGCACCTCATATGGCACTTCATACGACACTCCATATGGTACCTCTGTGCTAAATGCATTTTTACCTCCCGTAATGGATAGCTTGCAATCTTGGAATGGTTTTGACAGTCATAGTGATTAAGAGCAAAGGCAGAGTGTTCCATTTTTGTTGATTTTTCCACCATGCTTACTCAATCGACTCGCATAAGGAATGTAATTTTAAACCTACAATTAACATCCTATAATGAAAATAAACCAATAAAGTGGTATGTTAAAGATATATTCAACAATTTATAACACATAGGAGATTATCATTTCAAAAATAAAATGATTGTTGATGTAATAACCTATATCATGAAAACAATACATAAATTTTTACAAAGATTTACTTCTCTAGGCAGTGATCATTTGTCAACTCATGAACCCCTCCCCCACACCTAAGTATTGTGACACCTCACAATCAAAAATATAGGAAATTGGTCAGTTCTCCCAATAGACGAAGATTTACAGCTTGTTAATTGTAGAGATAAATTCCACAGATTGGTCTGACGAGACGGTTAAATGATGGTCCCACCTATAGGATAAGAGATCCTATATATAGATAAGAAGAGGTAGGTGAGAGAGTTTCAAGATAGTCTCAGAGTTAGTTCCCAATGGAAATTTTATGGATTTCATTAACCTTAGCTTAACCATACATACTGCATGTCATCTTTGTCTACAAGTAATGTAGTACATCAGGACAAATTTAGATTTATTATTTTTTTTTGTCAGATTACCATCCTCGCTAGGTAGAATGCCCCTCTGCCAGCAAGCCTGTTCAGTACTCCGGCAGGTTTACCTAGTCATACCACAGGCTGGTACCTGCTGCCAGCAGACCTATTCAGTATCATGATGGGTTATCCTCTTACACCCTCAGAGACTGGCCCTCCATATTTTAAGATTTTAGTATAAGATTTCTTTATGCAAGAAGATGGAGGGACAGCTCTGAAAACAACGTTTTTCTTTCTTTTTTGTTCAATTGGGATGGTATTTATGTTAGAGGATGACTTTTCATTATATTCCTTAGCGATTGTCCTGATGTAAGGGGCACTTAAGAAAACGTTGCCTATCTAAAGATATGATATAATCAAGATATTTAGAGTGTAGTGGACGGTACCATTGAGAAAGAACAAAAAGGCATCTCTAGTCTCAACTCACTTTCTTCTTTTGTAAGTTATTGTGATGTTTCCATGACTAACCGCTAATCATACCTCCTTGTTACTTTTTAATAAATATACTTTACTCACTTACTCAGGTTTCTTGGGAAAATTGTATGAGAGACCTCTAATCTTGATGGTTACGGTATCACTTCCTTATATAGTGGTGAATATTTTTAAGAGCAACTGCTTTTTAAAATGCCTTAAGAAAATATGAAAATCTTTGTAAAAATATGTCTAATTACAACAAGTCAATATCCATTTGATGCTTAACAGACAACAAGGTTCAAATATAGAAATATTTTGAAGAAAAATCCTTATTTTATATTTCCTTGAAATTGTCTACTGTTATTGGATAAATTGGTGAATGCGGACATAAACTAATCTCCCTAGATCCACCTAGATCTAGAACAAAACAAGACAGGACATGACGCTTTCCCTAGGTTGCTACTATTGAATTTATCACCAAAGAAGGAGTGTATGACATACCTTTATATATCGCTTCCCTATATCTCTGTTGTCCATGCTTCGCTTCGGTGCTCTTGTGAGATCAGATCTGCAATGACACAAACCAACCAAAGTGAAAGCAGCAATTGTAGATTCAATAGAAACCTAAACACATGATCAAAGAGTCATGTAATAAAACACTAATGATTTTATGGGAAAGAAACATGTCGTTGTATCATATTAAGTAAAAGTGGAAGATACAACCAAAGTTCCTTGATGTCGCAAGTTCCCTTTCAGTGGTCCTTTGTTCCAACACACACATACACTTGCTCTGAATTTGCATGAAGATAATCCACAAAGCTTGATGGACAAATGGAGGCCTCAAACATCAATTGTATCAGGATTCTTCACACAGTCTTCAGCCTATTTTTTGCTCAGTATTGCTTGACCTTTCTTACCCTTTTCCATGAGAAATCCATTATTATATAGGATAAGATGAATTGGTTACTAGGATGAGGATAATCCCACCAAATCAAAAAATCCAGTAAGATCACAACCATAAGGACGCAACCTCACATTCTAGAAGATTCTCCTTCTAGAAACTTCATGAAACTTCTTCCTTTTATTAGCTTCAAGCATTGCCACACCCTACCTATATAGCAGCATGCAGAAATCTCGTGGGCTAGGCATAGAGCAGCCTACAGAAATCAAGGATTTATGCACTATGTACCACTGTCAGCCTGCAGCATCATTCTAAAAATGTGCCTTGTAGGGGAAGAACTCATCCATTTTCCTCATGTGAAATATTGTTTTGGAAGCCTGAACACATGCCTATGGGGTCATCATCAGAGTGACCAAAATAATGTGTAACAGAATGCCCCCCAAAGTATGAGGCTGGAACATGTGACAGTCAAAATACTTTGTAAAATGCATGTGTGTGTCGGGAACAAGGAGCGCACCAATCAGGAACTTGCAAACAATCAAGCATCTGCATAGAATTATACCATTTATGAGGTAGGCATTCCCATACTCAGATTACAAGTGATTGAAATCATAAATGCAAGTCATTGCCACCAATTATACATCATGGATCCATGTCATCAAGATTCTACATAGACACCAAAAATACATCGTGGATCTATGTATTAGAAAGTGTAAATTCAGACACAGCCACAAGATATACAAAGTGGATCTGTGTGTCAATTAAAATCATAAATACTCCATCTCAACCTAGGCCAAAAAGATAAGATCCAGGGTCTTCAATCCCGTCGTCCGTAAGTACGAATCTAACCATGCGATTATAGGTGTTGAAGTCGAACATGGTAGAAACCACTTGATTACCGGTCATTGATGAAAATCATTAACAAGTGTGAGGGAAATCACCATTGATGTCAATGAATACCAAGGTACCTTAGTACAATCCAATGAATGTGAATAAATGAGATGAAGTCGAACACTTGATGAAATAGATCGATCAGGGACCAATGATGTGAATCCACTGTCGAGAGTGAAGAAACCTGTCATTGAGGCATGCAGGCTCTAAGGTAATAAATGATTTCTAATTCTTGTTCCTGGATGATGAGTTGAAGTCGAAAGGAAAAAGACTCGTAACAGGAGGGCCTTGATGTATCCCCCATATGTGACATGAAATAAGTAACATATTAAAGGTAGATCAAATTATGAAAATAATTCAAAATTGACACAGGGAAGGCCGACATGGTAAGAAATGATAATGCAGATGGTCGACTCGAGGGAGGGCTTGTTTGGAATTTTCTTGAACATATGAATGAAACGACACAGGTCTTAGCAGCATTGACTCAAAGATGACCTGAGATATGAATTCAAAGAAGGCCAAATGAGAAACAAATGGATTTCCCAACCCGGATTTAAATGATGAAGGGGATGTCATGTTCAAGAGCGACTAGTACTGCCACTAATACAGGTACAGAAACACACCTCTTTCCCAAATTTTCCCCCACCATTTCTGGCAAGTACCTCTTTTTTTTTACACAAGATTGAGGAGGATAACATATTCTTGTAATGTAATCTCATCCTTTGGACAATTCCCTCGAAGTATTTTTTACGAACCCTAAGAAGATAGGCAACTAAGGCTACCAAAAACAATAATGATGCCTGGGGAGACAGTAGACAGTCCGATCCACGCGCAAGGGCAGGGTATCTAGCCCAAAATAAAATTAATAGGCTTCCACTCATCATTGTGGGTATACCTTCAAGCAACCCCCATAATACGTGCAATATCTACACCGAGATCAACAAAGCAGGGTGAGTAACTCTGCCAATCTCAATGCGACCTCAGGTTTGACCCTTGTGTGAGAAGGGCTTCCCAGGACAAAATGTTGCAAATGGAATTTTTCACTCCCTATCACAAGATGATATTGTGTGTTTTTTTCTTTGGAGAGTGTGTCTCACTGCCTATTCCAAATCTCTAGCCTAGCTAATGTTGGTATAAAAGAGCCCTAGAAAAAATTACTAGTTAAGTTTTAGATTTCCGCAATATTTTTAAAGGTTGTTGTTACTCAAGAGGGAGACAGGAATGAAACCAATGTTGTGTAATACCTTGACCCAACAATATGCAAATAGAAATGAATGATGAAAAAAAAAATCAATGAATTATATCTACAGCAAGGAGAAGGTGTTTTCGGAATGATGTAAACTACGAAATATACTTCATTTTTCTTTAAATGGACGTAATTCCAAACAACCAATAAACAATGAAGTTATTCAATGTTCTCTTCGCTTAAATGCAATAAAAAAAATTATGTATGATTATTCAAAAGGACGGATAACTTCAAATTCTTCCTTTCTAAGACGAGACCAAGGGCATGACAGAGAAAAGACAAGAAATCTAAGAAAATTTATACCTTCAACAAGCACCCAAATCGAACTTTCAATGAAGACAAAAAATAAAAAATGATGAGAAATTATTTCCTCAAATGCAAATGAATAAACAACCTCTCAATCATAAAACAATCCAAAATACATAATCAATCCAAAACTTCAAATCCAATCCAATATTTTTAATCAAGCAAGCACTCAGATACAAGTTCTGAGATTATACCCTTGTTGTTTAAAAATCAAAAATGAAAACTAGAAAATGACTAAGAGATGTGTTCGATCTCCGAAAACCAATCAACAGTGTGTTAAGCATAAGAAAACAATCAAACATTGGCTAAAAAAGTTCCCCCCAGATAAATAAAGCAAAAACTGGCCAACAACAAAGGCCAATACCCCACTCAAAAATTTCACAGATGTCGTCGCAGGCTAGTAGCACATTACAGTGCGAAAATCTAGAGTTTCCACAGGCCAAAAATAGACAGGGTGTGGAAAGTATGCACTGAATAAAATATCTAGGGTGCGGAAATCAAAGGTTTCCATATAATAAGTATAGGGTGCAGTGCAGACACGTATGAAAATCAAGAAAATTTGAGAAAAAGGTAAAAAATATCTGTGAACTTTCAAACTCAGAGAGTCTGAATGGATCTCCCACAGACTCAGAGACTGAATTCAAATAAAAAATAGTAGGTAAATATCAAATGGCCAAAAAAACACCACAATCAAGTCATATCCCCAGTTGAGTCACCAATTTTGTTATTGGATAAATCGGTGAATGTGGACATAAACTAATCTCCCTAGATCCACCTGGATCTAGAACAAAACAATACAGGACATGACGCTTTCCCTAGGTTGCTACTATTGAATTTATCACCAAAGAAGAAGTCAATGACATACCTTTATATATTGCTTCCCTATATCTTTGTTGTCCCTGCTTCGCTCCGGTGCTCTTGTGAGATCAGATTTGCAATGACACAAACCAACCAAAGTGAAAGCAGTAATTGTAGATTCAATAGAAACCTAAACATGTGATCAAGGAGTATTGTAATAAAACACTAATGATTTTATGGGAAATAAACATGTCATTGTATCATATTAAGTAAAAGTGGAAGATACAACCAAAGTGCCTTGATGTTGCAAGTTCCCTTTTGGTGGTCCTTTGTTCCAACCCACACATAAACTTGCTCTGAATTTGCATGAAGACAATCCACAAAGCTTGATGGACAAATGGAGGCCTCAAGCATCAATTGTATCAAGATTCGTCACACAATCTTCAACCTATTCTTTTCTCAATATTGCTTGACCTTGCTTAACCTTTTTCATGAGAAAACCATTATTATACAGGAGAAGATGAAGTGGTTACTAGGATGAGGATGATCCCACCAAATCAAAAAATCCAGTAAGATCACAACCATACGGACACCACCTCACATTCTAGAAGATTCTCCTTCTAGAAACCTCATGAAACTTCTTCCTTTTCTTAGCTTCAAGCGTCGTCGTACACTGCCTATATAGAAACATGCAGAAATCCCACAGGCTAGGCATAGAGCAGCCTGTAGAAATCAAGGATTTTCACACTGTGTACCACTATCAGCCTGTGGCATCATTCTAAAAATGTGCCTTGTAGGGGAAGAACTCGACCATTTTCCTCGTGTGAAATATTGTTTTGGAAGCCTGAACACATGCCTATGGGGTCATCATCAGAGTGACCAAAATCAAGTGTAACATCTACTCCTGGTGAAATAAATACCTACAAAAATTTCTAGAATTGTTTATCAACAAAATTCAAAATTATTTACATATGTACAGTCGGAAATTCAGAAAACATTCAAGAATAAGGGGGAACTTGCAACCCAACATTATGAAGAGGTTGAGTTGGCTTGTTATTTGGGTTGGGAACTGGTTGTGCCAGTAATAATGTCGGTTTTGGGGAGCTTGCATTATGATATTGTTTTGGTTGTTGTTGTGGAATAGGAGGTAAAGGTGGTGGAACAAAACCTGGCAGAAGATGTGGAGTGTTTGGTGGAAACTGAGGGTAAGGATGGTTGGACATAGGGACAGGTGGAGCTTGAGGGTTTCCTTGGTTATGAACTCCTCTCCATCCTTGAATCCAAGGATGTTGGTACTGTGTAGACCAGTTTTTCCAACCCGTTGAGTTGCACTATTGTTGTTGTTGATAATAGGGTGAAACTTGAGATTGTGGATCTGGGTATGTGGGTCGGTTCCTAGGCTGCCATGGCCTCCTAGGTGAATAAGAGGATTCCTCAGGATTCCCACTCCTATAGATGGCTAACAAATCGAGAAATGATGGACATTTCTCAATTGAATGGTCTTCTGTGTAGAATCCACAAACTGAAATGTTATCTAATGGGCATTCTCTTGAAGAATGCTTCCTCCTGCATCTTGGGCAATATATGCTCATTGCTACATTTTCCTCCTGCTGTTTCTTTTTAATTTTTAGGGTGTCCAACTACGAACCTATTGTGCTTAAGATATTTGTCTTGAAGTTCTCTAAAATATTCCATATCTCTTCTCTTGTGATACCACCTGAACTAACTGGTTTTAAGTTTCTATTATAAGGGTCCCGAACATTCTTTCATGTTTAAGCTCTACTCCTCAAGTAATTCTTACACATTTCACATATTTCAGCAAATGGTTTATGAGATATGTCACCTAATTCCATTAGGTTAAGCATATCTAGGTATTCTTCTGAAATTTCATGAAGGAAAAGAGCCCTAACTGCATCCTCTGGGAGGTCATGGTATTTTGACTTATGGGAGATGTATGCAAACCGTTCCATATACTCCTCAAGATTCTCATATTCTAATTGTTGGATATTGAAAATATCGTTACGAGACTCCTTGGTCTCACAGTAGTCTTGGTATTTCTTAAGAAAGATATATTTCATGGCTTCCCAAGACCTAATGTTTGATTCCCCCAATCCCATGAACCATCTTAGTGCATAGTCCTTGAGGGTGGCAGGAAAGAGTTTTATTTTCTGAGCATCTTGTAAGTAATTGTAGCTCCTACACAAGATGTCGAACTCAAGTAGGAAGGTATATGGATATTAACTGCTTTTACCATAAAAGGTGGGCAATGTTGAAAGAGGAATATTTTTCATATTGACATTTGGGGTGGTTTCCAAAATTGGAAACCCGAAGGTAGTTTCGGTTTAGTTTCCAGCTTCTTCTTCCTCCTCATGTCTTACATTGTTTTGATCCCCCTGATCATCCATACTGGTTTGTTTTACAAAAAGAGAGTACCTAGGTGGTTTTATTTTTGAATAAAATAAGGTTTCCCTCTTATGGAAAGGTATTCCTACTGATTGGATGTCTGGGACTCTACTTGAGTCGGTTGAGATTATTGGTGCCAAAGTTT